>VONZ01000042.1:1400000-1672500 GCA_012976165.1 Labeo catla
GACTTTTAGTGAAATCCAAGAAGAGGAATAAGAAATATGCTAAATATAGGGTTAATTCAGGATGACTTGGCCTTGTTTTTTCCCCAAGTCACCCGAATTCACACTTATATCAATAGCAATTTCCAGTGATTTCCTGCCACCCTTTCTTAAACTTAAAATGCGAACTCACACATACATACCAAGTACAGTAACCGTGGCTCGTGCAGTCCGTACAGGCATGGTGAAAATTGAACAGGTGTACTCTCCATCATCTGACAGCTGAACGTCCGAGATGGTGATTATCAGCTCTGTGGCCGTGGACTTTACCAACTGGATACGGTTATCTCTCAGTGCTGAAAAAGACACAGCAGATAAGAACAACACATACACTACATAGGTGTCATATACTACAGTTTTTAGCATTTTATTTTCCCCCCTGAAGTCCACTGATAACGTTAGACAAGGTGTCTGGCACCAAAACCATTGTGATTACGTTCCACCATCCCTCTCCCTTTTTTTGCTGTATCAGGCTTGTAGTTAAAAAAATCATAAGACACACTATGTTCATTTGAAATTTAGTTCAAATTATATTTTTAGTAGTCTAAAAGGTCACTGATTTTTGCATACTCTTCCCTCATCTAGCAAACCACATGATGTTTCCTATGTTACGAATAGTGAACTAGGTCTAAAAGGTCAGATCAGATTTCGAAGCAGTTTTTTGTTCATTATTCAGAACGTGACGTGTATGTAATGCATTTTCGCTTACTCTTTCCTCATCTAACAAACCACGTGACGTTCACCATGTCGTGATTTGTGAACGAGTCAGCACTTTTGAACCCAGTATACTGTATGCATGAATGCATAAAATGCCTCTGTTCTCTTACAGATCTTGTGAGTTCAGCACCACAGCGGGACGACAGAGATGAGTAAAGGCAAAGTTTTCAGTTTTCTTTGCTCTCTTTCCAGTGACAGCTACTCTCTGTTGTTGTATGCAAAAGTCTCTTGGCATCGTGCTGATTCTGACATTATTACTATAGCAACCCATGTAGATACACTGCGTACTGACTACACAGATTTCACCAGACAAAATGACAGTGCAGACACTCAGTCCTCAGATTAGATACGTGTGCAACCAAGCCTTGGAAATTAACACGCTGTGCATTAATTCTACATGTAAAAGACCTGTTCTGATAGGCTAGAACTGTATTTGATCATCCAAGCAAGCCAAGCATTAAACTTGTATCAAAAAAAAAGACAGAATTTAAAGTAAAGCGTTTCCGTAAGCTTTAAGGTAATCTATATGCTAATGCAATCCTAAATGTTTACTTTAACAGATTTATACATTTAAATACAGACTTTCTCCTCTTCTCTTATATGCTCTAATAGCAATTATTATTTTGAATCAGATTTAAATTAGCTATTTTTAGTTTTAATTTTTATTTTAGTAATTTTTTTTAAGGCCTTACTGATTTTTGTTCTTTTTTTTTCTTTTGGTGATTTTTATTAGTCTATTTTGTTTTAGATTTCTTTTATTTCTATATTTTCTTATTTTTTAAGAAATAAAAAAAAATCTGTTCATTATAATAATTTTAGTACTTCAAAATGTTTATTTCAAAACAACATTTCTAAGTTTTTTTTAGTTTAAGTTTTTCATTTCTTTTATTTTGTTTCAGCTTTATTTCAATTAACAAAATTAATAAACAATCATCAGTCATCACTTAAAAAACTTAAATTAGACTTAAACTTAAATTGTTTTTAAATATAATCTTTGTTGAAGAAATAAAAATTGACGCTAAACATAAATAAATCAAAACGAAAAAAAAACTAAATAAAAATGACAAAAAAATCTGTAAAATTTAAAAAATACTAAATTACTAAAATTAATAGCAAAAGTAATTTTTTTAAAGTTTATGTTTTTCGTATAACATTTATATTTGTTAATTTATATTATAGTTAATTTCACCTTTATTTCAGTGAATAAAAATAATAAAACAGTTTTAGTTAACAATAACAACTGTTCTCTTCGGCAAAATGGAACAAAAATAATGATGACTTATCATTAATAAACTTTAAACATAAAAAACTTAAATGAATATTAGAAATGTTTTTTTAAAGTACTAAAATGACTACAAATGAACTGAAATAAAAAATAAAACTTAAAAGAAATAAAACAAAACTAAACTAAATAAAAATGACAAAAAAATGTAAAACTTACAAAAAATGTAAATTACTAAAATTCAAATAAAAATTGAAAATTTTGAAATATTGAAAATATTTTTTAAGTTTACATTTTCATCTAACATTTAACACTCATATTTTATTTTGTTTCAGCTTTATTTCAATGAACAAAAACAAGTGATAGTTTTATTTAACAATAACAACACTGTTCTCTTCTGGCAAAATGGAACAAAAATATTGATGACTCATCCTGCACTACGAAGATTTTTATCCAATCACATGCTCTGTAGAATAAGCCCTCCCCCACCCACTGGCTTCTGTTTGAAAAGTTATTATTTTTGCTAATGGAGCAGAAATTACACACTTCACCTTTGAACAAAAGAAAACTGTCTAACACAGATTTACAGTAAATGTGTGTGTGTGTGTGTATGTGTGCTTCATGGTTTATCAGTAAGTGAAGGGCACTTAATTTGTCTTCATCAGCTGCTGTTCCTCTGTCCTCCATCCTGCTCTTTCATGCACACACTCCTCCTTTGTCATTCCTCCCTTTATCTCCCTTTGCTCATCCACCCATCCATCGTTCCTCCACCCTTATCTGTTCATCTCTTCTCACTGGTGCATATGTGTGTGTCTCCTGTTCTCTTTTTACTGTGCTCTCTCTCTTTTCTAAACTACAACAATTTTCTTAAACAGCATTTTTAATTTCCTTTCCAAATATCTAAACATCCGTCAAACAAGATAAATTTACTTGAGAAGCAATATTGTGTAGGATAAATCGATTTTATATCTTACCAAATTGTTTTAGCTTGATTTAAACTTAAAGCAACAGGGAAGGAAATAAACTTAATTGAAAATGTTTATCTTGCACAAGTTTGCTAAAATGTATTGATGCACATTAAATAGTCACTTTAAAACAAATTTGTTTTATATAGTTTTAAGGGTGTTTTGATATTTTTTTGTGAAAACAACAACAAAAAAAAAAATACAGAAGAAAAAAGTGACGTCCATCTGTAAGACTATTTTTCTCCACCTTTTTTTAACACTCCTTCCTTCTCATTCAATAGACTGTTTTCTATTTCTGCTTTTTCATAATGCTCTCTTGTAGCCTTCTTTTGTTTTCCTCTTTAATCAGGTCACCCCTCTGTTCTCTCTCTGTCTTTCTCTCTCGCTTTTTGTTATCACAGAGCCACCTGTTTGTTTTTAGGGTGATATTAATGTTTTAGAAAGGTGTCTCACGCATTCTTTTTGTGTTTGGCGTTGAGGGACCGAGAGTCTGTAGAAATCTCTAAGGAAGGGTCCAAGTAAAATCAATTTCCTGTTCAGACCAAAATGGTGAATAATTGCATTCACGAACCACGTTTTTAAAAGCGAATGAGTAAAAGAGAGGTCATGAAATGTCCGTTGTTAAAATCAATGCGAATTTCCATTTACAACCAGTTTTATCGCTAATTTGACAATTTTTTGTGGGAAAGGATATTCTACTAAATAAATAAATAAATGTAAAAATTCTCAAACGATTAAAATTGTATGACTAGACTTCATTTTATTCATCAAGTATTGATTGGATTGTAAAAAAAAAGAGTTACTAAACATAATGCAGCTGGGCAGAATGAATGTTTGCTGATCTGATGGAAATATATTCAAGTACTTCTTGGTGCTTTTTTGTCTTTTTCAGTCCCCATTCCCTTTTATTATATAGAAAAGAGCAGCCAGGACATTGCACAAAACATCTGTTTTTGTGTTTCACAAAAGAAAGTCAGTCATACATATGGAAACCTGTTTCCGCCACTGAATAAAAAATAAAAAAAGGTTATTGCAACTTTTTATCTCACGATTCTGACTTTTTTCTCAGAATTGTGAAATATAAACATGCAATTGTGAGTTATAAAGTCAGAATTGCAAGGTAAAAACTCACAGTTCTGAGAAATGAAGTTAGAATTGCAAGATATAAACTAACAATTCTAACTTTTTTTCTCAGAATTGCGTGATATAAACTCACAATTGCGAAAAAATAAAGTCAGAATTTTGAGAAATAAAGTCACAATTGTGAGTTAAAAACTTGCAATTCCTACTTTTTTTCACAATTGTGAGTTTACATCCTGCAGTTCTGACTTTTCTTACAATTCTGATTTTTTTTATCTGAATTGCGACATATAAACAGGCAATTGTGGGTTATAAAGTCAGAATTGCGAGATATAAACTCACAGTTACGACTTTTTCTCACAATTGTGTGATATAAACTCGCAATTGTGAGTTATAAAGTCAGAATTGCGAGATATTACCACACAATTCTGAGAAATAAAGTCACAATTGTGAGATAAAAACTAACAATTCTAACTTTTTTCTCACAATTGCAAGTTATATCTTGCAATTCTGACTTTTTTTCTCAGAATTGCGAGATATAAACTCACAGTTCTGAGAAATTAAGTCAGAATTGCAAGATATAAACTAACAATTCTAACTTTTTTCTCAGAATTGCGTGATTTAAACTTGCAATTGTGAGAAATAAAGTCAACTGCGAGTTTTTCTCGGAATTCTGACATTAACTCTGAGTTACGACTATTTTTCTCACAATTGCAAGTTTATATCTTGCAATTCTGACTTTTTTTTTTCAGAATTGACTTTTTTCCCCACAATTCTGATTTTCTTTTCTTAGATATGTGAGATTTAAACTCATAATTGCAAGTTATAACGTACAATTTTGAGAGGGAAAAGACGGATATGTTCTCAGGAAAGAAGTCACAATTGCAAGATATGAACCAAAAATTCAGAATTGTGAATTATATCATGCAATTCTACTGTATTTCTCAGAATTGCAAAATGCAAATTTGCAAAATGCAAAACTCGCAATTGCTAGAAAAAAGTCAGAATTCTGAGATAAAAAGTCGCAATTATCTTTTTTATTTTTTATTTCTCCATACATACAGGTTTGGAAAAACATGAGGATGAATAAAAGACAGAATCATCATTTTCCTTTTAAAATAGGTGAAGCCCACCTCTCTTTTCTCCAAAGTACAGGGTCTGCTGAGCCGTGTTTGACCACTGGAGAGAGGAGTTATCATTTTCCTTCACACTGCAGGTCAGGGTCACCACCCCACCCACGGCCACCGTCTCATCTTGGGTCACTGGCTGGAAGGGGTCATCATCTGAACAACAGGACAGAGATAAATGAGAACATATTAGAGGCGAAAAGACAAAAAACAAGATGACATCATGAAATGAGCTATAGTTAGAGACACAGCAGGAGACAGGAAGAAAATGAGAGCAAGACTTAGGTGAAAATTAGATGCTTCGTCCCCATCATCATGATCTTTGAGTGCAGTGCTGTGTATTTCTCGCAAAAAAAAAATGAAAATGGCATCGTTAACGTTCCCTGCAACTCATGCTGCGAGAAATGCCAGAGAAGGAAATTGAAGACCAGGAAGCTAAAGAAAAGTGAGAGAACAGAAGCTGGATAGGTATGATAATTAAAACGCTGACTGACGTCTCCAAGATTCTAAAGAAATATAACATATCATAAGAGAAAATATGTAATTAGTGGTGTTTGCTAAAGCTCATCTCTTACATGTGCTTATATATGGTATTAGAGAGGTAAAAATAAAACTCTAAATATTAAATGTTAACGTAACTTCTGCACCATTTTTGATACATGCATGAATGATGAATAATACATCAAATTATGCAGCCTATGACAACCACCAGAACATCATTACTGAAAACTCTACACATTACAAATACACATAATATACAAATAAAGCAAGCAGTGCTTTATTTTCAGGCACAGTAGGTGTAATTTAGCAGCAGCATTCAAAAAATAAAACACTATACTGCACTGTACATATTATACATTAATTCTTATGAAAGCAGCTGTTTTAAAGTTCTTCAGTCAAGAGCAGTGAGTGATTTTTCTCTTTGTGTTTTGTTGTTTTATTAACATTGATGGAATAGTTCACCCTAAAATGGAAATTATGTTATCATTTACTCACTTCCAAGTTCTTCTAAACCTGAATGGGTTGCTTTTTCTGTTGAACATAAAAGTTATTTTTAAAGAAAGTGGGTAACCAAACAGTTGCTGGTCCCCAGCGACTTCTTTCGTTTTTTTTTTTCAACTATAAAAGTCAGCTGGTACCAGCAACCCTGACAGAAATATATGACTTAATGTAATAATAGTACTGTCTACTAGTAATATTAAAATCATTATTAAAACATTACATTTTAAGGAATATTTACCAGAGAAATTATTTACCAGAAAAAATGTAAATGCAGTATTTCTGAATAAAAAAGTATAAAATCAATTAATCAGAGATGCTTTTGACTGCATTAAAATGGAATTTGAAAAAAATAAAAGTAGACATGCCTTTTGATTATTATTATTATTATGATTTTTAGTAAGATCAATTCTATGCGGTATAATTAAATCTAGCGTATGATTAAAATGATGAGTGGGCCCGGTGTCAGTTCTTTACAACTATAGGACAGGAAGAGCTAAATAAACTTATCACTGCATTTAAACCAGCAACATGCCTATTAGATCCTGTACCTACTAAATTACTGAAAGAATTGTTACCTGTAGCAGAAGAACCACTTCTCAATATTATTAACTCATCGTTATCTTTAGGTCACGCCCCAAAACCATTCAAGCTGGCAGTTATTAAGCCTCTTATTAAGAAACCACAGCTAGACCCTAGTGAACTGGCAAATTACTGTCACGGAACGTGCTGGATCGATGAGTCGAGAGACGAGATACGATACAAATAACAATTTAATATAACTCTTAGTAGGAACAGGCAGGAACAGAACGATAATCCACACACATCCAAATAACGTCAAGGACCGACAGCAAACTCAAATCACAAGCAGACTTATAAAGGGTGGTGATTAAGACACAGACAGGTGTAGTAAATAAACTAATCAGGACAAAATGAGGACAGGAAGAACCAAATATGGGCACAATGGGAAAAACAAACATAAACAGTCCAAATGGCACACAGAACTCTGACATTACTCCCCCCTCCCGGAAGGCGCGACCTCGCGGCGTGGAAAGGGAGTGAAAATAATAAAGTCATTGTGGGAGGAGGCTCTGGTGGCGGACGGTCTTCCGGGAGGAGGACAATAAACAAAGTCCAGGGTGGTGACGACGGAGGGAGGAGCCAGGGAGAACTCAGGAGGGACCCGGAGCAGGAGGAGCCATGCGAGACCCAGACCACAGCCATCATGACGACCCACGGTGGAGCCGACGGAGGGAGGAGCCATGGTGGAGAAAAGGCTGACGACTCCAGGGGGGCGACCGACGGAGGCGGAGCCGCTGGCGGAGGAGCCCGAGGCGGAGACGGAGAGCCGAAGATCCAGGGCGACACCGAGGATCCGGAGGGCCAAGGCGGAGCCCTAGGCTCTGGCGACCGAGGCGTAGGCGGAGATCCGAAGGTCCGCGGCGGAGCCGGAGCGACAGAGGATGGAGGCTGTGCCAGAGGGAGGAAGGAGGTCCACAGAGCCGGTGGGACGGAGTGACGAGGCGCAGCCGTAGGAACAGAGTCCTGAGGTGATGAAGGGCCGACGACCGACCAGGGCGGAGCCGGAAAGACGAGGGAGCCCGGTGGAGCTGGTGGACCGATGGGCGACGATGGAGACGAGGGCGCTGAGAGCCGTGGTGAAGCCGCAGGGTCGGAGGGCTGAGGCGGAGTTCTGGACTCTGAGGCTGGAGGCGGAGATGAGGGATCCTCCAGCCCTGACGCCGATGGAAGCTGGCAGACCCGCGGCGCACCCACTGCACAGGTGGTGGGCTGAGGGTGAGCAGAGGGGCTGTCAGGGGACAGCGGTGACCAGACAGACAGAAGAGGGGGGGTGGGTGGGAATTCCATACCGACAGGTAGATCATGACAGGTAGGTATATCCGTAGAAAAGTCTATTAAATCTCCAGAGTTAGTTTCCAGAACTTCAGTAAAGAAGTCAATCAAGTCCCCAGAGTTCAGTTCAAGCTCACCCCCAGCGGTGGTGCAGTGGGCAGGGCTCTCCATAGCCCTCTCTTGCTCCACGCAGCACTCCACCGTTACGGTAGTTGTAGCCGGCTCTCGCACCTGGTCGGACGTGTTGGGCTCTGGCTCTGTGGCGATCCTTTGCTCTGTCGCTCGTGGCTCTGGCTCGTCATCCGCGGTGGGCTCGGGCTCAAACTCCGCGTGTCGGGGTGATGGTTGGCTGGGTTCTGGGTCTGGAGTGGGGCTGACGTCCTCCTTGACGAAGTCAATGGTCCATGACGATCTACAGGACGCCAGCACCCACTCAATGTAATCGGCGATGCTCTCTCGAGGACCCTCCCCGGACAGCTGCGCCTTGGTGGTGGTGTTAAGTCCAACACGATAGAACGTGCATAAGCAGCTGTCCGGGTAGTGCGTGAGTGGAATGAGTTGCACAAAGTCTCTGGTGTGGTCCTCGAGAGAGCGGTTCCCCTGCTCCAGGATGATGATCTGAACAGCGGGATCCATAACGAAAAATCAAAAACAAACACTGGGAAAAACCGGAAAATAAAGCAGGGAAACGCCGGGGATAAACTGAAGGTCGGTCCTTCTGTCACGGTACGTGCTGGATAGATGAGTCGAGAGACGAGATACGATACAAATAACAATTTAATATAACTCTTAGTAGGAACAGGCAGGAACAGAACGATAATCCACACACATCCAAATAACGTCAAGGACCGACAGCAAACTCAAATCACAAGCAGACTTATAAAGGGTGGTGATTAAGACACAGACAGGTGTAGTAAATAAACTAATCAGGACAAAATGAGGACAGGAAGAACCAAATATGGGCACAATGGGAAAAACAAACATAAACAGTCCAAATGGCACACAGAACTCTGACAATTACAGACTCATTTTTAATCTTCCGTTTATGTCTAAAATTTTAGAGAAAGTTGTATCTGCTTAACTCAGAAAAATTATATCTATAAAGAAGGTTTCATAGGTTTCAGGCCCCATCATAGCACAGAAACTGCACTTGTTAAAATCTCTAATTACTTGCTTCTTGCGTCAGACCAAGGCTGCATCTCATTGCTAGTTTTACTTGATCTTAGTGCTGCGTTCGACACTATAGATCATGACATACTAATAGATCGATTACAAAACTATGCGGGTATCCAAGGGCAGGCTTTAAGATGGTTTAGATCCTACCTGTCCGATCGCTACCACTTTGTTTATTTAAATGGGAAGTCATCTCAGTTATCACCAGTAAAGTATGAAGTGCCACAAGGATCTGTCCTATGTCCTCTGCTATTTTCAATATACATGCCGCCCCTTGGTAATATTATTAGAAAATACGGGATTCGTTTCCATTGTTATGCTGATAATATTTAACTATATATCTCAACACAACCAGATGAAACTTCTACATTATCGAATTTAACAGAGTGTGTTAAAAATATAAAAGATTGGATGACCAATAATTTTCTCCTATTAAATTCAGATAAGACAGAGATATTACTTTTTGGACCAAAAAACAATACACAGAATCTTTTGGCGTACAATCTGCAATTAGACGGATGTACTGTTACTTCCACTACAGTCAAAAGTCTGGATGTTAAATTAGACTGCAACTTGCCTTTTGAAAATCATATTTCCCATGTTAAAAAAACAGCATTCTTCCTTCTTAGAAACATTGGCAAGCTACAAAACATGTTACCTGTTTCTGATGCAGAAAAGCTAGCTCATGCATTCATGACATCTAGACTGGACTATTGTAATGCACTACTAGGTGGTTGTCCTGCATCTTCAATAAACAAGCTATAGATAGTCCAAAATGCAGCTGCTAGAGTTCTTACCAGGTCAAGAAAATATGATCATATTACCCCAATTTTACAGTCTCTGCACTGGCTATCTATTAGGTTCTGCATCAGCTACAAAATAATACTTCTTACCTATAAGGCCCTTAATGATTTAGCTCCTACGTACCTAACTAGTCTTCTACCACGCTACATCCATCACGCTCCCTAAGGTTGCAAAACTCTGGACTTTTGGTAGTTCCTAGGATAACAAAGTCCACTAAAGGAGATAGAGTTTTTTCGCATTTGGCTCCCAAACTCTGGAATAGCCTTCCTGATAACGTTCGGAGATCGGACACACTCTCTCTGTTTAAAACTAAATTAAAGACACATCTTTTTAACCATGCATTCAAATAATGCATCTCATAAACTTTTCCTGCAGTTATATCTGATCAAATGCACATTATTAATCTTTTAGCTCTGGCTGAACAAATCTTTCTTTGCTTGATTTGAACAGCATCTACGCTAATTATGTTCCTATTTGTTCTCTGTTTCTGCCATGGGATTGACATCCTGTGGTAACTAGGAATTCACAAGCTTCAGTCTGGATCCAGAACACTTAAGAAGAGAAGATGCCAACCCCTCAGAGGACTTCAGATGATTCCAACCCTGAAACAACATACAGCATATCGAATTTTGCTACTAATTTATAGCGTTCTTTGTCTGTTTGATTACGTCATTAATTGATCTTTACCATACATCTCTGCCATATGTACATCAACTTGACATAAGTAAGCTACTACTAGATATATTGTAAAAACTTTAATTTGCTGTAAAGTTGCTTTGTAACGCTATGTATTGTGAAAGGCGCTATACAAATAAATTTGAATTGAATTGAATTTATGTTTTTAACTAAAAATTTAAATGGAAAAAATGGAATGCAGAAAAAAAACGGAATTTGGGAGAAAATAAAATTGATTTCATAGGGCCCTAAATATTCAGCCATCATAATGAGTTTTCCACTAGTTTTTTTTTTTATTTAATTATTATAATTGGTTGGTTAGTGTTTATGGGATTGTGGTTTGCTCCAACTCATGTAAAGCCTTTCAGGTATCTAAAAGATGACAAGTGAACTCAGTCTATTGGAAATGTGTCTGTGTGAGTGTGTGTATAAAGGCCAGATGTAATGCCAATGTGAGTCTAGCTGCATGATAATTCCGCCCTGGGCGGCCCATGCTCCACTTTACCCAATAATTACCACTTAGGTTATAATCGATGACCTTTTTAATGCTGACCGGTGCTGGATGAACTCTGAGCGAAGCGCTGTCTGAATGTTAGGCTAATAGCAGCTTGAAAGGAGCGCTAATGTTTAGTGAATGCTAGGCAAATGCTGCCTTGGCACGGGCCAAGCTCTGGACTCAAAGAGATTAAACACGGGGCAAAACTTGGCTGAATGTTGGGCGTATGCTGACTGAATGACGGGGCAAATATTGCTAATTGCATGGCTAACATTGGCTGAACGCTGAGTTAAACTTGGCCCGATGTTGATACCGCACTAGCCTAATGATTCTCACTTTTTGTCGATTTCAATCTTGGATTGATTCAGGCTAAACGCTGGCTTAATTCTAACCTGATGTTTTGCTAGCGCTGGGGATTAACCTACTGAATCGCAGGCCAAATGCCTGCAAATATGTGGGACGAGCGCAGGTGCGCCGGGCGAACGAGAAGCTGGGCCGAACTCAGCCTGATTAGCCTAAAAGGCTTTAACGAGACGCTGCTTTTAAAAATAGAGCGTGAGCAGACGGCATGAGAAAAGACTAAGTCTCAGCATCTACATCACAGAACATCTGGCAGTGTGTGTGTGTGTGTGTGTGCGAATGTCCAAACCGACACAGTAGTAGAATTAGAGTTAGCTTTCTAAACCCAATGAACCTATGCCAACAGATAATAGGCTAAATTTAGCCTTTAGCTTTAGCGCACGGTGCGGGCTACTTATCGGCAACCAATTAGAGCGGTGTTAGCAGTTAATAAGCGATTAGTGGGTCACATACACGCTCTCTGTGCAGTGGACAACTGCTGCAGGGGGCACTTACTGAGACTCTCAAAATGGCATCTGATCCATTTAACTGGTTATGTCAGGACACTGACTCAACTCTAATCACTGAGTGGATGGAGTGAAGTGGAGATGGAGAGAGACAGAGAATATGGGTGAATTCAATTTCAAAGCAAACACCACTATGTCCTACTCACTCCAAAGGGCAGAGCACTTAAAGTGAGTACTCTGAAGGGTGCAGGGCGTTACCGCCTCAATTGTGCTTGATTGGTGAACACAGTACACAAATATATGTCACTGCCACTTTATTTTGAATCACAATGGTATATTGAAAACTTATGCAGAAAAATTCATGGGACAGTTCAAATGAAAATGAAAATTCTGTCCACATTTACCAACCCTCATATTGTGCCTGTAATATAAAACATCTTCAATAAATATGATCAAATTTAATTAATGCTGTCAAAATTAGCACGTCAACACAGGCGATTAATCTTTCCAGTTTAACGACGTTAAAAATATTTAATGCAACCGCATCTCTTTTTTTTTGTTGACAAGAAGTGCTTTTATTAGAACGTCTTTACAACCACATCAAACGGGAGACTTTTCAGACACACACTCCAACTTCAGTGCTAGTCAAACGAGTGCAGGAAAGGTACAGGTGGCGAGGGAGCTTCAGTACAACACCAGTGAACTGCGGTCAGATGAGATGTTGTCAGGCCATATGTCAGTAAAAACGAATTTACCTGTCCTGTCAGTTGTTATACTGTGCTCATTGCACACTCGCTTCCATTGCACAAATGTGGTGGCAGGCACTGTAGCACGTATTATTACATTACATTATTACACAGGTAACTAATGGGTTTATGTGAAGATTGTTTTCTAATAATTAAAAATTAATAGCTGTCAATTATACTGTAATGTTAAATGGCTATATTCAAAGGTTAAATATTAAGAAAAAAATAACAATTTCCTAGAGACATCAGTGATATTGGTATCAGTGATACTCACCTTCAGTCATAAAAAAAATGTAACAAATATTAAAAATATATTTAAAATATAGTTTTTATTTTGTTTCTACATTACTTTGAATGTGAAATTATTGCAATATAAAAGTATATTAAAAAACGTAATTGTTAGGTGGGATTAATCGCAATTAATTTCAGAAAAAATGTGTGATTAATAAGTTAATTTTAAGCGTTAAGCGTTTGAGAATAAAAAGTATTTTAATTGTATTTTTTAAACGAAAATAACCAATTATTTCGCTAGACAAGACACTTCTTCCTTGGCTGGGATCGTTTGTCCTCAGTGTGAAAAGATGAATCTCAAAATCATACAGTCACTGATGGAAAGGGTTCAAATATGCAAAAGATGCTGGAAAACTGAAGAATCTGCAGGACCTGGAGGATTTTTCTGAAGAACAGTGCTCAGTTTAACTGTTCAGAACAAACAGGGACTCATCAACAACCATCACAAAACCAAAAAACAGTCGTAGATCTTCCAGGTAACCACACACAGTATTAAGAACCAAGGGTTCCCAAACTTTTGCAGGGGGTTATTTTAATAGTTTTAGCTATTTTCTTGTCTTGTGGACTATATGTAAACATCCTTTATGTATATATATTATATATCAGGACAGTACTAAATAAAAAATAACATGCATTTTGTATGGTCTCTCTTATTTTGTTAAAATTATTCACATGCAAGGGGTTCCCACACTTTCACGTTAAACTGTAGTTTTAACTAACAGTGTAAATTAATGTGTTAATTAACGCAACGGATCAAAGCTATGCATTTCACCTTCCAGTTGTCTGCTTTAATTAATCATTAGCTACTGATTTACAAAGATATCATCATGTTATGGCTTTACTTGTTGAGGCACATGACTATTAACTCATTCAGGAATTGACACATTTAATTAATGGCAATTCATATATTATTTAATCTATTTATCAGATAGACTCTTTATTAGTTGCTGATGTAGTAATCATCAATGAATGGTTTAGTTCTTCATGAGCCATACATTAACTCTGCATTATCTGTGCATTAGTTTAGAAGAAATTAATGCTCATGTGTGCACCTGTATTTTAAGTGTTACCTCTTTTTTATGGAATATTGTAGTGTTTATTATAAATTACTTATTCAAGTGCATAAATTTAAAAAAATTCATGTGTCCTCTTAATCTTTAATTAAAAACTTTACCGTCCCCTCTCCCTCGCAACAGCATCTCTTCTCTGATGACTTGCACCAGCACAAGGGCAGGCCAACAATCCAGCAACCTGTCACTCACATGAGATCGCAGCAATTAGTAAACGGCTATGATCCAATCAATTCCCGAAAGACAAAATCTAGCCCGCCCCACAGTTTGTCTTGTTCAAGAAGCCATTTCACTCAGATATATCACAAAACAGAGAAGAGGCCAATTTCTGTTTCATGCTTTTGGAATCAGCTAATAATTTAATGCACACAGTGTGCATTAGCGTGAATCGTTAGAATCTATTTGATTCATGATTCAGTCATTTTGAATTGAACTGATCTGCAGATGCTAAATTGTTCATTTTGAATCAAATTTGAATTTTTCAAATGCACTTCTGCATTTCAGCTCAAACCGAGTTTATCCACAATGCAAGTGAACCATGTATTTCAAGTAGCCTGGGCTGCATTTTATCTTGTTTAATATTCTACAAAGCGACAGATGAATTTGTCCCAAAATATCGTAGAGTTTGACTGGACAAACTGCTTTTGATGTAAACAACAAAAGACATGGAAAGTCTCCTTCCTCTGAGCAGCTGATAAGCCTATTTATTTACAGTAACTCTGCACGATCATACGGTTAGTTAGAATTTATTATTCACATTTAAGCATTGCCGTCTGAAGCCCTGCGACCCATTTTTGGGTCACGACCCAGCAGATGAGAAGAACTGCCTTAGAGTATTTACACAAACACACACACGGATGAGTTAAAACCACCCAGACAGTGTCATTCTCCATTGCATCTCACTCTCTCTCTCTCTCTTTCTCTAGGTGTCTCTCGCTCACACACGCAAATGTGTGAGGGTGCAGAAAGCACACAGTCTATATTTAAAGCAACATCGTTTACACCCTCCTCACATAGGCGAGAGAGAGCAGAGAGGACGGCTGCTGAAAAGAGACAAAAGCGAAAGATTACAGATAAACAGATGAATACGGCGAAAGACTGACGAAGAAAGCCAAAAGGAGAGACAGAGGGAAATAAACGAGAGAGAGGGAGGGAGAAGATGAGTGTTTGTATGTGAGAGATAACACAGGTTGAAGTGTAATAAATACTGTCCAAAAACAGACAGTGAAAAATAACCCCTTCATCTCTCCATTTCCCTCTTCCTCCTTTCTCATCTCTCTCCATCTGTGCTTCACTTCTTCTTTTTCCTCCTCCTTCCATCTGTCTCTTTCTGTCTCTCCATATTTTCCCTCTGGTATTCTCTCACCTCTACGCCCTCTCCTCCGTCTCTCTGCCTCTGTTACGGTCTCTCTGTTTCCTCCGATGCATATGTAGATGTCTATTTTGCTGCCTGATTAACGTTTGATTGGCACTAAACATCCTGTTGGTTCCTCTCTGATGTCCAGCTGTTTGTGTGTGTGTGTGTGTGTGTGTGTACAGCAGCTGGACTAGATGAAGTCCTTGTTGCCTTATTGATCGGTCACACATTTATATATTTGATGAAGATGTGGTTTGATCTTCTAACTGCTGGAACATATTTGTTTAATCATAATCTGGCAGTGTGTGTGTGGGACCAAATATTGGTTCATGGAGCTCAGTGGAGATGAGCTTCGACAGAGTGTCCATTACCCACTGTAGTCCAATATCCGTACATATAACTAGGGCCCTATAAAATCCATTTTGTTTTATTCCAAATTCTGTTTTTTTCTGGATTCTGTTTTGTTTCCCGTTTTTAATTTTTCTAGATTCTGATTTAATGGTTAAATAAAATTGTATTAATCAAAAAGCATGAAAAAACACTCTATTTACATTTTTCTGGTAAATAAACAGTAATACATTTCTGTCACAGTTTCTTCAAGTTAAGGTTGCTGTGAAGACCTTTAAGTTTCTGTTTATATTCTGACAGTTTTTCTCACAAGAAATGGTAAATGCTTTGTTGTTTTAATGGTTAAATTTAATGAATAAAAAAACATGTCAAATTAATTGAAATCATGAAATTTACACAATTTACCATCAATTTATTAAAGGTTTAAAATACAGTTTCATTTTTTTCTTTTTTTTAACAAAAGCCACTCTATATTTTTCTGGTAATAAACAATTTATTAAAAGTTTAACAAAAAATTACTTTTTAGGTCCTATGAAATACATCTTATTTTTTTCTGAAATTCAAATTTTATTTTTTATCAAATTTTAAATTTCAAAATCATCTCTACTTAACTGATTTTTACAAAAAAATAAAAAAAAAATTTCACTGACCTACTTTTGATTTATTTGTCAAACATTCTGTGACATTCTACAGTAAATTCCATTTTTATGACCTGATTCTGTGATTACGTTTAATCCGCATCGGGGAAATCATAGGGCTCTAATATCACCCACCACTATGGGTTATCAAAGTTATAATGAAAAATGTTTCAAATATTTAACACAATTACTGTTTTTACTGTATTTTTGATCAAATCAGACTTGGTGAGCATAAGGAAACCACTGTTAAAAATCTTATTGAATATCTTTTGAATAGTAGTTCACATACTCAAGTCAACACGTGTGTTGAGCTGCATTCAGTACATTAGTAGGTCACTGGGAGGGTTTGTCGACACGACCCTGTCCAACCCCCAACTCAATGCCAGCTGTTGCCCTATTACCACCCCACCCCAACCGCTCACACACACGCTTTGCTGCCCCATAACTGCCCCCCAGGGTGTGCACGCCCTTATCCTTATGTCATTCGCCCTCGTTTTTCATCCTTCGTTCCCCTTTTTCCATTTCAGTTCCACTGACCACATTTCACATTAGTAGATTTAATATTTATGATACTGAAACAATATTACAACATGAGCATGAGCACAAACACACACACACACACAATTTTTTGCTTGCTAGAGTTGCAGGATCATCCTAAAATTAAAAGTTCCCAATAAGATGCTAGAAAATATAATGCAGTGTAAATAATTACATTAACACCGGCTGTTATAACATACAAATCATCCATCACTCTACAGCAGAGACAGACTTCATTAAACAAATGCAAACCCAACACTATTTTTGAACTATTCATTCTTTCGATCTTTTTTCTTTCTCTTTCCCGCTTTTTTTCCACAGTTGTTGTTGTTAATGCCGCCCTCCTCGCTAGGCCTGTCAAACATTGTTAGTTCACTATCTCACCCCCCAGAGAGAAAGACTGAGCAGGGGGCAAGAAGGGACAGAATGACCCAGAGAAATAGAGAGGTATAGAGCGAAACAATGGCTAAGTCATAAAACCTAGTGAGCTGCCTATCTAGACAGCATCAAATATGCTCAAATACACTGTCTAGATAGGTAGCTCACTATACTATAAATAATGCTGGGTTAAACACAACCCAGCGCTGGGTAAAATATGGACAAACTCAGCGACTGGGTTGTTTTGACCCAGCAGTTGGGCTGAATGTTTAAAACAACCTTCTGGTTAGTTTTATTTAACTGAACTAGTTGAAAAATCACTATATTTCTTGCTTAAAATGAACCCAAAATAGGTTGTAAATTAAAAATCAGACACATAATTACTAGAGGCATCAGTAAAAATAAAAAAGTAAGCATTTATTAATAATCAATTAAGAATCCTTGTTATTTAATATTTATTCAACTATACATTAATATTTGTTTAGCATTAATAAATGTTTATTTCCAACCTATTTTGGGTTCATTTAAAGCAAGGAATAGTCATTTTTAAGCAATAGTTTAGTTAAATAAAACTATTCAGAAGTTTGGGTTAAAAGGTTAGGTTTGTCCATATTTCACCCAGCGGTGGGTTGTTTTTAGCCCAGCATTTTTTAGTGCAGGTTCACCTTGAATAATCAAATGTGCATATGATACCCAAGGTTTGTTTCAAACAGGATTATGATGCCTAAAAATATTTTCTAAGTCAGCTGCTTGCTTACTTTTCTGTTCAGTATATTGAACTTGCCTATGATGGCCAAAAATGCTGTCTATAGGAAGGAAGCTCACTAAATGTTTCAGGCTTTTGAAAACAACTACAATGCCCAAAAGTGCATCCTACATTCAAACAAGCATTTGATGCCCCAAAACACTGCCTAGACAGACAGCTTAATAGGTTTGTTTTGAACATTCGATAATGCATGCAATGCCCAAAAATGCTGTCTAGATAGAGAACTCACTTTTTCCATTAAAATGTGTCCAAATTTTAAGGCCTAACAACGCTGTCTAAATTCAAACATATACCCAATTTAAAGGGGTCCTATTATGCTTTTTCACTTTTTGAATTTTAGTCAGTGTGTATGTTTGGGCATAAAAAAAAGATCTACAATGTTACAAATCTCAAAGTCCACTCCAAAGAGAGATATTTCATTTTTAAAAACTCCCTTTTCCAGAACTACAACAAATGGCTCCTTGGGACTACAACGTTGTTTTCCAGGTGCTATGATGTCACAACATGTCCCATTAGAATATTATTAAGATAAATCCCACCTACAGAAATTCAAATGGTTGAGGTTGAGGAATGGCTGAGGACAAGGTGGGGGATTAGCCTAACTTTAGCAATGGAGCATGGAGAGCCGCTTCTGGGACACTTCAATGAGTCGCAGCACAGCTGGTATAAACACAAGCATTGACTAGAGTGGCCGCGATCATCTCCGGTGGCCATGTCGAAGCCATGTTTCAGACGTGTGCAGTGTGTGGTTTATTCATCATACAGTGTAGATAGCTTCACTTATAACACAAGTGTTTTTTAAAATGCATAAACTTGCACTAAACTAGTCTATGCTAATCAGTGATGATGGATGATCTTTGATAATGTTAATCTTTGCTCATTTTCTGTAGCTGCTTTTTGAACAACTAAGGACATCTAAGCATTATAATTAATAACTTACAATGAAATATTAATAATCTTGTCATGTTAAATACAAATTAAGTCATATTAAAAACATTAGACTACTTTAAGCCTAATTCTGGAGCTGGTTTCTGGAGTGTCAACTATACCTTAATATATCCTTAACTATAATGGAGCAGACGGAACTTGCTGCTTTGGCAAGGGGTGTGGCAGTACTGAAACACTGCCTAAACTGTTCGCCAATCACAGCGCATTAGGACAGCTAACCAATTACAACACATCTCGCTTTTTGGAAGGCGGGCCTTCATCAAACCCAGAATTAATCGAGCCATTTGTGCCAGGCTGGGGAGAAAGGTATTATATTAATGTAAATTATGTGAAAAATAATGTGTTTTTTAAAGCACCAAGTATGAGAGCATGTTCTAGTACACCCCCAAAACAAAATCAAGACTTTGTAAAAGAGCATAATAGGACCCCTTTAAACATTCAAACCAACCTATGCTGCCCAAAAGTGTTGTTGTTTAAACATGCATATGATGCATATGAGGCAGCACAGTAATTTCCATTCAGATGTTTGAATGTCTAAAATTTATAAGCCCAATAAAATGCTGTCTACATAGACAGCTCACTATGCTTTCATATTTAAAGGGGTCATCGGATGCTAAGTTCACTTTTACATGTTGTTTGAACATTAATCCGTCTATGTTCACGTGAATTATTCGTGATCCAGCTTCACTTACAGCAGAAGTAAGTATAAGAGTTTTTTTATGAATCTTTGTGATTGCCTTAATGTGCTAGTTAGCAAGTTTAGTGGCTAAACGCAGCTAAACGTGGCTAAATTCGGCTAAAGTAAACAGGCTCATCACTCCACAGAGAGAAGAGAGGGGCGGGGCGAGCAGAGCTCATTTGCATTTAAAGCAGCCTCGACCAGAATGGGATGATTTTTGCAGAGCTGATTTTGGCAAGGTAAAAAGGTTGTTGTTTTACCCTACCATTGAGAATTTTTAACCAAAGTATATTATAGACTTTTCATTAAGACCCTAAAGAATCATATCAACTTGTAACAAATGTACTTTTACATGGTGTTGCGTAAAAATGTATGACGTCATACTGCTCAAGCCCCGCCCACAACTGCTGATTGACTGTCCTGTATTAGCATATTTCCACTGTCAGCCAGTTGTTCTCCATGCTCGAGCATTTGTAGCAACGTCTCGTAAGCAATGCAGGTGTTTTGTAGTTGAATGTAAAAGTGAACATAAGTCTTCACTTTTTTTCAGACATCAGAGCCTTTAAGAATACAGTGGATTAGTTTAGTTTTTGATGGTAACATGCCAATGAATACACAAAAAAGAGAGGGGCAGGGATGAGCAGAGCTCATTAGCATTTAAAGAGCCACGCACTGAAACGGCTCGCTGTGAACAGAGCTAAAAAGGGTGTTGTTTTACACGTCCATTGAGGTATTTAAATCAAAGTATGTTGAAGAAATTTCATGAAGGCCCTAAATAATCATACCAAATTGTGGAAAATGGGTATCTGATGTCCCCTTTAAACATGCATATGATGCACAAAATGCTGGCTAAATAGTAGGTCCATATAATACACAATGCCCATAAATGGTGTCTAGGTAGATGGCTCAATAGGTTCAAGGCAAATGTTTGAAAGTCCACAATTTATAAGGACCAAAATGTTGTCTGCAGTACATTTAAACATAATAAAAAAAAAGCTCACTAAGTTACCGTCAAACATTCAGACACGCCCAATGACGAAGCCCAAAAGTGCAGCCTACGCCTTTGATTACCAAAAACGCTGTCAAAGCAGCTCACTAGCTTTGAGACACAGCCAATAAAAAAGAGCACTTAGTGCTTTGGCAGGTATTGAGTGAATTGCAGCCAATAAAGTACTTTGAGAAATAAGGGGTCAATTACAAGAGGAGGAGATATGAGATCTCTTTATCAAGCAAACAGATGCACGGTGACCTCAGCCACCACAACGCCACCATAAACATACTCACACCACTAACAAACACAGCAGTATAGACTCAACTTCGAGCACTTTCTCGCTCACTATCGCTCCATCTCTCTCTCGCTCTCTCTCATCTACACGCCGACATACGCCAGGAGCCTCGAAGAGACTTGTGATGGATAGAAGCAAAGAGAGGAGAGAACAGGGTCCTAAGGGAGAAAGAGAGATATAGAGACAGATAGAGGGAGTGACAGTGAGAGGTGAAAGAAAAAAGAGGGGGGGCGAAGAAGATAAACCATAAATTAAATCATTTTAGAACAAAGGAAGAAGGTTGCTATGCAACCAGACGGGGGAGGTTACCAGGGGCAACTGCTATGACCTGAAGCTTGACCCTCAAGACGAAGCGACCTCAACCTGTTATCGGCTTATTTGTTTTGTTTTCTTTCAGTTTAAGGAAAAGAAAGAGCAGAGAAAAGATAATATAACACATCAAAATTAAGAAAACATCAGTGGGAGTTTGTAATGTATGAAAGCCAATTTTCTATATATGCTGTGCGTGTGAATGTTGTGTTTACTTAGCTATACATCAGGGACAAAATTACCCACAGACGTTATAGCTATATCTGATAGAACTTCCCGCTGGGGATGTCCTTAAAGGTAAGAATAAATAATAAATAATGTTTGCTTTAGTCTAAAATGCAAAAGCGATTCTTTAAGGGGAGGCGGGCTTCAAAATTAACACTTGCCAAGGACTAAATGTGATTAAAAACTGGCCTTGGCAAAAAGGGGGGGAAAAAAAAACTTAGAGATGTAAGTTATGCGATATATATATATACACACACACAAGATTTTCTTTATACATTTTATTTTATTATTGATATAATCTATAATTATAGAAATATAAATGTATGCACAATGTCAAAGTGTAAGTGATGATTTGGTTTGAGCAAGTGAAATCATCTAAAAACCTACAGAAAAAAAGTTATAAAAAATATAACTTACTATTTATTTATATGCTTATTTTATTATTATGACTAATATTTCATTATATATATATATAAAGCCTGTCAAACAATTAATCGTGATTAATCGCATACGAAATAAAAGTTTGAGTTTTCCTTAATATATGTTTATGCACTATGTGTAATTATTATGTATATATAAATATAAACACATTCATGTATACATTTAAGAAATATTAACAAGTATATGTATTTATTATAATTTTTATATAATTTATATTATATACAAATAAAAATATTTTATACATAAATAACATATTTCTCTTAAATATATACATTAATTTGTGTTTATTTATATATACATAATAATTACACACAGTACACACACATTTATTATGCAAACTCAAACTTCTATTTTGCATGCGATTAATCACCATTATTCGTTTGACAGCCCGAATATATATATGTGTGTGTGTGTGTGTGTGTGTGTGTGTGTGTGTGTGCACCTGGTATTCATCACGTTATGGGGACCAAATGTCCCCACAAGGATAGTAATACCAGTAAATTTTGACCTTGTGGGGACATTTGTGAGGTCCCCATGAGGAAACAGGCTTATAAATCATGCACAATGAGTTTTTTTGAGAAAGTAAAAGTGTGCACAGTCTCCTGTGAGGGCTAGGTTTAGGTGTAGGGTAGGTGTAGGGTGATAGAAAATACGGTTTGTACAGTATAAAAACCATTACGCCTATGGAATGTCCCCATAAAACATGTAAACCCAACATGTGTGTGTGTGTGTGTGTATTGTGACCCTGGACCACAAAACCAGTCTTAAGTAGTACGGGTATATTTGTAGCAATAGCCAAAATACACTGTACATTGTATGGGTCAAAATCAATCAATTTTTCTTTTATGCCAAAAATCATTAGGATATTAAGTAAAGATCATGTTCCATGAAGATATTTTGTAAATTTCCTACCGTAAATATATCAAAACTTAATTTTTGATTAGCAATATGCATTGTTAAGAACTTCATTTGAACTTTAAAGGCGACTTTCTCAGTGTTTTGATTTTTTAGACTTTCTTTAGAATTCATATTTTATTGCTGTATGATACGCGTACATAATTATATACATAATGTATACATATATACATATTATGTAACAACAGAGTTAAAAGCAAGACTCAAAACACTGTTTTGTTGTGTCACTTTATCATTGTGCATACATATAAAATGATGAATATTTCTATAATTATTTCCATATGTAATGTATAATAAAATAAAAATATATTTTTAAATGGTATTATTTTTGATTTAATGAAATGCTATAAATTATATATATATATATAATAATACAATTTAAAAATATTTTTTTATTTTATTATATATTACATATGAAAATAATTATAGAAATATTAATCATTTTATATGTACGTACAACGTCAAAGTGACTCAACAAAACTTTTGCTTTTAACTCTGTTGTTACATAATATGGAACTGCTTCTATACTGCAGCCAGACTTGAATAATCCGATCTTTTATTTTGTGCCCATTAAGTTACAAAAAAAATACAAAGTAATACAATTAGATGAAGTCGCTTTTATTTTTAAACCATTTAAGACACTAGCTTATTAAAAAACAAACATTACTCCATTATGTAATATATAAAACCGTTTCTAATTGAATTTCCAGCAAAAACAACTAGATTGTGATATATACCATTGCTGTGAAGTACTCTTACTCATACTGTGATATTAGATTGCATGACACCCACACCAATCAGCATTAAATAAAACAAGTCTATAGACTGTCTTCATTTAGCTTGATAATAGTGTTGTGTGTGCATGTGTGTGTGAGTGTGTGTGTGTGTGTTCCAAAGTTTGCTGATGATAGAAAGTTGAAAGATGAGAAGAAACATCAATATACTCCCTCTCTTTTCAGTTAGAATCAGAGTTATTTTGTTCTCAGAGAACTGAAGTATGATGGGAATTATTTCGGACGGCAGCACAAAGACTCCCT
Source organism: Labeo catla (assembly GCA_012976165.1). NCBI lineage: Eukaryota > Metazoa > Chordata > Actinopteri > Cypriniformes > Cyprinidae > Labeo > Labeo catla. The sequence continues at coordinate 1,423,926 of VONZ01000042.1, forward strand.
CTGCTCTCAACTGAACACACATACACACACACACACAATAGACCAAAGCAATGTTCACTGTAAGCACCCCCTCTCTCATAATTACCACACACACACGCACACACTTCACATACGACTGCACGTACGTGTCAAAGTGGACAAAGACTCAAATGTAGGGTTCACAACAGCACACACTCTCTCATGCCACATAACAGCACACTTGCACAAAAACACACACTGCATTATTGGACAGTATGGTTCCTCGTATTCATTCATAAGTGATAGCATTTACATACCGACACATACAGGGCACAAACCTACACTCAGGCTAGTATGAAATATTCAGTGCGCTACATTGTGCAGACCACACTCGGCTGCGATCAGACTTTAAATGGAGGGATTCGCCACTCTCCTCAGCAGCACCTCTCTCTCTCTCATCCCTCCTTTTTAAACAGTTCTCTACTGTTTCTCCCCTTCAGTTCTTCACTTTAGTCTTTTATGCTCTGTGCATGCAACTCGGTCTCTCTTGCTCTCTCTTTCCCTCAGTTCTGTCACTACACATCCTTTCTTCTCCATGATCTCCCTCCCATTTCTCTCCTTCGTTCTTTCTCTCTCTCGTTCCCCAGAGTCTGACAGCAGGAGACTATTACACTCACAGACGGAATCTCTCTCCTCCAATTTCTCTCTGTCTGTCTGCCGTCTTCCCTCTCTCTCTCTCGCCCGTTCTCCCTCCTGTGCATTCGCTGTCCTATTCCCTCCCACTCATTCTGCTCCATCCCTACTTCTCTTTCGCTCTGTCTTTTCCTGAGTGGATGTAATTGGTATCTATAGGACACTCCCTGAGAGAGAAAAGAGAGAGAGAACTGACATGCACCGCAGAATGAAAAACAGACAGCACAATACACCAGAGCAAACACACCGCTCTACACCGGAGCAATCAGGACCAACGCAACAGATCAGAGCCATCAACAACACAACACAACACAACGGTGTGAGCAAACACAGCGCAAATGACATCACACCGGAGCAAACAAGTACAAAACAATACATACAAGTGAACAAATACAGCAACAAGCAAGCAAACATGATACTCAAAAAAAGACAACATAGTGAACAAGAACATCATAACAGATTAGAGAAATCAACAACACAACAATGCAAATAAACATCATTATAGTGACTCAGTTTTGAAAAAAATATTTTTTAGGAGATGACCTAATTTTTTAAAGGGTCCCCAAAATGTACTACAATCATTGTATAATGAAGAAAATATTACTGTTAATACATTAACAGAACCAACACCAACAAAACCCACAAATAGGCATTTATTACTAAAATTATTACACTACAAAAGGCCAAAGTGGCAGTTTAATTTATACCATAAACTAGACTATAATTTAGAATAAAAAACTTGTAATTTTTTTAAGGAAGCCTATCAAGGCTGCATTTATTTTATCAAAAATACAGAAAAAAACAGTAATATTAAGAAATTTTATTAAAATATAAAATAATAGTTTCTATTTTTATATACTTTAAAATATAATTTACTCCTATAATTTACTCAGTCTTATAAATCACATGATTCTTCAGAAATCATTCTAATATACTGATTGATTGCTGCCAAATATTCATTCAAAGGATTCTTTGATGAATAAAACAGTTAAAAAGAACAGCATTTATTCCAAATCTTATATAAGTCTTTGATATTATTTTTTATCAATTTAAAACATCCTTGCTGAATAAAAGTATTAATTTCTTTCAAAAAATATAAAGAATAAAAATGTACTGACCGCAAACTTTTGATCGGTAGTGTATATTATTAGGCACTCAATATTGGAGTAACGATGCTGAAAATTCAGCTCTGATTACAGGAATATATAGATTTTAATGTCTATTAAATTAGAAAAAACGTTATTTTACATCATAATAATACTTCACGATATTATTTTTTGTCTTCATTTTTGATCAAATAAATGCAGCCTTGATGAGCTTAAAAACTTCTTTAAAAAACATTCAAACTCTTACTGATCCCAAACTTTTGAACAGCAGTCTTAACTTTTGCAGTACAGATGGGCGATATGACCTAAAATATTATTAATTATACAATAGAGAAATTTATATACACAATATCAATTTACCATTGGGGAAGGAAATGCTTTTCACATGTTTGTTAGACTTTGAGAATAAATCCATTTAAAATTTTCCTAAATTCTGTGCTTTCCATTTTATTTATGTACTTATTTATTTTTGGATTCTGTATTAAAATCTAATGCAAATGTATCATTAAAATGTCTAATGAAATTAATGAATAAAACTGTAACAATTTAATCAATCTTTTAAAATGCAATTAAAAAAAATAATTTACAACAAAGCATTGTAGTTTTATATTTTGTAAAAAAAGATAATGCACAACAGAACTGTATAAGTTAAAACATGGATGAAGAAATATCTTGGTTATTTGATATTCCTTAAAAATATTATTATTATTGCTTTGAGAAGTACATTTTAGTATACAACAGTAATATATTTCTGTCATAATTTCTTCAAGTTAAACCCAACTTTTATTTCGGCAGTTTGTTGTAAAGATCTTTGAGTTTCAATTGGTATTTGATGGTAGTTTTTCTCAAATAAAACAGTGAAAAGCTTGTGACCTTCAGAACAGTTCTGAAGATGAAGATCATGTGTTCATGTCCTCAGCATTTAGCAGACGCTGAAAACACTGTGAGTGTCACATGTTTGTGTAACAGACACAACCACAGCACTCATTCACAGAGATATGCAGAAAACATTTAGACTTATTAGCGACATGCACTTACTGGCCGTTGTCGCATTTATTTCTGATGTGATAGGCTGTTAGATTAAAACGTCCAGAGCTTATCATCATTATTGACATAAATTTTATCACAATCTTGATATGATACCATTTGCTGCCCAGCTATGTCACAGCTCAGTTGAATTCTCATTTATGTTTTATTTCAGTGTCAGGGTGTTTCTAATAAAACTGCATGGGAGAAATAAAAACGCAAAACCAATGAATGTGATAGCGCTGCTCGTATAATTTAATTTTGGAAACATTCAACGAGACACGGCTGAGTTCTGAGCAGTGTTGAGATCTCGTCTGAACTGTCGAAGAGACACGTCTGAGATAAAAATGTCAATTCTCAAACCATCACGTCGTTGCAAAGATTCATCACTTTCTTTCTTCTGTGAAACACAAAAGAAGATATTTTAAAGACTGTTGAATCCCACTGGACCCTATTGACTTTCACTATCCTCTTTTGAGTTTCAAAGAAGCATGGAAATCACACAGGTTTGGAATGACATGAGGATGAATACCGGATGACAGGATTGTCTCTTTAAGACTCCATTTGATCGCCAATTATTCTCTTTGATCCCTTGGAGAAACAACTGATCTATCAAAGAGATCTGATGGAGGCAAATAAACATGATGACACAAAAGCCTACAAGCACAAAACAGCATAAAATACAACATAAGGCAGCACAGCGGTTCAAACCTGCAGCTCAAAACCATAGGACATGAGCAATATCTCAGCACAATGTGAGAGCAATATGCAACACAACAAAAAGAGAATAAAGAAGCAACTTTTAAGGGCTTGAGAACTTTCCAAAAGACTTGAGAAACGAGATAAAGCGCCAGAAGAAACCTTTTTGAATTAGTCTGCCCAAGTGCCCAATACTGCAGTAAAAGCCAAAAGAAATCGATTCATGCAAACCTGGGAGACGTTATTCAATGTCCAAAACAGAACACAGCAATCAAGTGTGGAATACCACAAAAACAGACCTGAACAATCCTACTGTGGAGCACCACAAATTAGACCTGAGAAAAGTGCTGTGGAACAAAGTGAACAATCTGCTGCAGAGTCAGGCCACGCCAATCTACTGAAGAGCACCACAAATTGGGCCTAAAGAATGTTGGACAGCTAGATATTATGAAAGAGAGAGAGAGCGAACAGTTTAATGGTTTAGTGTCAAGAGCTCTGAATAACATGCCATTCGTATTACTTCTATAGTGAACAGAATGTATTAGTGTTGTCTTGATACCAACATTTCAGTGGTCGGTACCTACACCAGTAAAATGACACTGTTTTCACACTCTAAAAAATGCTGGGTTACTTTTTTTAACCCAAATGCTGGGTTCAGCCCATTGGGTCATTTTATTGGGTTATTTTTAATATTTTTACTCAGGTGCTGGGCTATTATTTTAACCGAAATGCCAGGTTCAACTTGTTGGGTCCCTTTATTGGGTTATTTTTTATATTTTTACCCAGGTGCTGGGTAGTTTTTCTAAGTTGCTGGGTCATTTTTAAAGCTGGGTTATTTTTTTCTACTCAACCGCTAGATTGAGCCTGAGTTTGAGTCCTCTACAGGAGAGACCAGTTCTCAGCACCGCCGATTTGCACTTCTTCAGTGAAATAAAGGTTTGTATAGATTTTATTTAATTTAAGTCTTAACTGTGCTCTAAATTGTCATTTTTTATGCAACGCAATATAAGGACTAGATGTCAGTCAGCTGCGTCAGCAGCAGCGGTTGTGTTTCGCAGGATGGAAATGCCTTTTGCCTTCATAAAATAAATGGATTTGATGCATTATTGTAATGAGTTTAATCTTAAAATATGTTCTCTAATGTCAGTACTGTTTGTTTATGGGCAGGTTTTGGAGTCAATGGCATCTTTCAGCTACGAAAAATGCATTTACCCGGTGAACAGCAGCCCTTCACCGGCTCAGATTTCAGCAACACACCTGCATGAGAATTACAGAGAACAGTTGAATAAACTAAAATTCTACTTTTAAATGTTACATTTTTTATGTCTAAAATGCTTGTTAAACATGTTTAAATGTATGCAATTTTGTAAACTATACTTTATTCACCTAAATAAATTCAATTTGTCTTGTATTTTGTCCATGTGTTCTTACTTAATAATAAAAGTTCATCTTTTGATTATTGCTGCTTCTAGTAATTTTGTGTGTCCATTTTAAAACAGAAATATAATCATTTTTAAACAATAGCTGACTTAAATAAAATAACCCAGCATGATTGGTAAAGACAGTTAACCTAACCAGCTTGGTCAAAATAACCCAGCATGTGTTCTGTCCAATATTTACCCAGCTCTGGGTTGCCAAATAATCTAAGTTGGGTTGTTTTTAAAAACTTACAATTTTAAGGCAGCTGGGTTACTTACCCATCTGTTAAGTTTAGCAAACACAAATATCTAAGTTGCTACTTAGTACAACTTAACATTTCAAATTGACTAAACTTATTTTAGTTGACTGAACTTAAAATTTTAAGGCAGCAGGGTAACAAATTATTTTAAGCTGACTCAACAAATTGTGTTTTTTATTTTTTAGTGTATTCTCTTCTGTGTCAGTCGACGTGCGTTCATCTTAATTGTGTTCTGAAGATGAACAAAGGTCATACAGCTTTGGAACAACATGAGGGCAAGTAAATAATTACATAATTTTAATTTATGGGTGAACTAAAACTTTAACAAAACATTGCATTAAAAAGATCACATAAAAAGCTATTCTTAAAAGAATCACATTCAACATAAAAAAACAAGTGTCAGGTCTACTGGACGTACACAGCAAGAGTTAATGCAGATCTATTTTGACACACCAATGTTTTTTTTGTTTTTTTTGTCTTTTCTGTTGCTATGGTTATCACCAAGTCAGATTTTAATGCAAATTTCACTTCAGTGTGTACTTACGAGCATGAAAAATAATGTAATTTAAATTATCTGTAACCCTGTTTAGACAGAACAATCAACCTCCTAGCTACATTGCATTTATACTTTGTATGAATTAATTTGTAAGCGTGCAGAATTCATGAGCTTACACTGAACAAACTCGGGTGTATTTAAGGGTTAATTCACCCAAAATTGAAAATTCTGTCATCAGTCACTCACCCTCATATCGTTCTAAACCCGTAAGACCTTCGTTCATCTTCAAATGAAGATACTTTTGATGAAATCGGAGAGCTTTCTGACTCCGCAAAGACAGCAACTGACACGTTCAAAGCCCAGAAAAGTAGTAAGGACATTGTTAAAATAGTACATGTGACATCAGTGGTTAAACTGTAATGTTATGAAGTTATGAGAACACTTTTTGTGCGCAAAGAAAACTAATATATTTACTTTATTCAACTATTTATTTTCTTCTGTGTCAGTCTTCAACGTGCATTCATAACACAGCAGTCAGCATTCTGATGTCGAGCGTCTGTCTCTTTTAGTTCACTGTCTGTATGTTTTGGTTTGAATAAGTAAGACTGGGCAAAAAATATCTTCATTTGTGTTTTGAAGATGAGTAAAGGTTTACCGGATTTGGAACCACATGGGGGTGAGTAATTAATGACTGAATTTTCATTTCTGGGTGAACTATCCCTTTAAGCAGATTCTGACTAACATAAACGCCTCTGATTGGCCGGGCATTCACATGCTCAACAGACATGTTTGTGATTGGCTATCAAGCTTAATGCTGCAAAAACACATTAACAGTTAGAAAGTCCAGTCACATAAAAACGGAAAGGAGAAAACATAACACTTACTATCACATTTGTAGTTCTGCTTACAGTTAAAATATCCAATCTCATTTACTTATTTTATAAGACAGTCTTAATTTACACAAAATTCAATTAAAATGTAACATTTCAAGACACTGCCAGAATGAAATTATGTACCTGGACCTCAAAACTAGTCTTAAGTAGCACAAGTATATTTGTAGCAATAGCCAAAAATACATTGTATGAGTCAGAGTTATCGATTTTTCTTTTATGCCAAAAATCATTTTGATATTAAGTAAAGATCATGCTCCAAGAAGATAATTTGTAAGTTTCCTACCTAAAAAAAAAAAAATAAAAAAAAAAAATAAGTAAAATGCATTGCTAAAAACTTTATTTGGACAACTTTAAAGGCAATTTTCTCAGTATTTTGATGTTTTTGCACCCTCAGATTCCAGATATTTAAATAGTTGTCTCTCTGCCAAATATTGTCCTATCCTAACAAACTATACATCAATGAAAAGCTTATTTATTTAGCTTTCAAAAGCATTGAACATTATGACTGGTTTTGTGGTCTGGGGTCACAAATACATGCACATAAAACGGTTGCATAACAAAGGCAGTAAGATCATGCAGCAAAAGTAGAAATGATATTGCACTGTTTAAAATGATTATTTTTGCACAATGTGCATTGTAGCACATATTCTTTTAAAAATACAATATCTGTACACTGCAGAGGCATAGAGACCTCTATGATATTCTTAGTATAGTGTGCTTGGCCATCATGAATATGCATGTGTGCATTTCTAAGGGCTTGCGTTACAATTTATAGATATGAAATAATCACAAGAGCATAAGATGATCAGTGTCTTTACTGCTGATGTTAAAAAAAAAAACTCATGAAAATCATGCAGGCTGAACTAAAGTGTGGGTGGAGGTCTCTTCAAAACATCTTCCTTAGAGAGTACAGAATTCAAAAGTATTAAATTAAACCCTGGAACTGTAAAACTTTCCATCTAAATTACACAACAACCATTAAGACAGATGTACCGAGCATTTCCATTTCAAGAATCACCTTTAAAAAATAATATTATTATCAGGTTTCTCATAACAAAGGAAATGAACACTTCAATCATGACTAGGTTTACATGAATCCAGCAATTCTGTTTAAAATCATTGTTATAATTAATCCCCTGATCGGGTTTAATATAATAAAAATATGAATCCCATGATGATGTTAAGCAGAATATTATAAATTAATCCCCTGATCTGGTTTAGAGTAATGAGAGGTACACTTGACTGAGCAAAATGAAAAGCAGCAAAGACAAAATGTGTGTGTCATAGTTACTGAAATGGAAACATGCAGGAAGAGGAGAGTCAGGAATCACATTTACATTGACTTGAGACCGAATGAAGACATGTCATGTTCAACAATAAATTCAAAATTTTTATTATCACTTTGAACCAAATCTATGCAGACAACGAGAACAAGAAAGACACAAATATGGAAAGGGAGTGAGAGGATAGAGATATTCTTTGAACAGCCAAACATTTAGCTTCTGTTCTTTAGGTAGGAAGGAACAGTCAGACATCTCTTTGTGCATTTTCCATCCAACACTGCTGCTGACTCTTATTCAGTACAGTTTGACTGCTAGCAGCGTTCAAGGTGAAGTTTGAAATTAATCCAAGAAAAAAAAAGTTTACATTTAAACTCTGGTAAAGAGCTTAGTTGGTCATGTTATCTTGATGACGCTAATGGGCACAAGTTCCTTCCCATGACAGATAACAAGAGAGTATAGCATTCTGCATATTAAATACTGCACAGTGCATACAAATGTTTTAAATAATATATCAAAAAATCAAAAAAAAATCAAAAAACATGCAGTAATAAACAGTCCTATGATACATTGCTGTCACATGACCTTATTACATAAATATCTTGCTATTGTCTTCAAAATAAAACAGCTATATTTGCATAAAGCATCCTCTTCTTTGGTAGTAAAAAAAAAAGAAAGATGTTTAAAATTCAGCTGGTTTATTGGTAAATAGAAGGTCAAATCAAGTGAATTGCATAATGGGATACAGGAAGGCTCTACAGTGTGACCATATCGCATTTGCAACTGAAAATTACTGTGTCCAACATGATAAAATGTTAGGCGCACCAGTGCGATTGACCCAATCAAAGTTAATGAATAGTTGCATGCAGGTTCCAAAATTAAAACTTGGCAAGCTCTAAATGCAAGTAAAAATCGGCAAGGCTGCAATTTAGTAAGGTTTATTTAAAGTCTGATATGCTGCATGTTTCAGAGCATATTATATTGTGGTACATTAAAGCTACCATTGCTAACATCGCTAAAAAGTAACTGTGCTCCTAAATACTTGACAGTGGTCCTACATTTTTATAGTTGTATGTGTATAGTACAGTACAGTATTCTGTACTCTGTTGTATACTAGCAAAACGTAGCACCCTGAAAAAAGTTTAGTAAAGACTAGTAAAAACTTCCACTCAGAAATTACTAGTAAATTTCATAGTCAATGATAAAGAAATGGCAAGAAACACAATTAAATATAGCTTCAAGCAGTGATTACCAGGGTTCAAGCACTTAAGGCATTTAAGCATATAAAGGAAAAGACATTACGTATTATTTAGCATATTACATATTATTTATTATATCATTTTTGGCAAATCCAGGTCATTTACTATAGAAAAACAGTGTTTTAGTGCCAGCTCTGATTCAATCTCCTTAAAACTTTGCATGCTTGTTTAGAATCACCTGTGGCATATGCTCACCAGGTGTTGTTAAGTTTTGAGTTTACCTTTAGGCTTTATAGGATTTTGGGTAAATTTGGACAGGCCCATTTTCTAAACAAACCCATTAGTTTCCCAAAGGGTTGATTTTTTTGTTTTGTTTTTTCACATTGAGCAAAAAACCTAGGACTAGTTTGCAAAAGTATTTTTTTGACATATTCTAAATTATTAAACAATTAGATTAACAGCAGTGGTTCTAGAGGCAAATTGTCCGGAATGAAGAGTTCTATTATATTATATGAATATTCCGTGTATGTGCGAAAAACCGTGTGGCGCACAATCATTTACGCAGTGGCCGATTTATTTTAAATTTCTCTCAGACTTTTGGGGTTGTGAGTTGAACTGGCCCACCGAGTTTCGTTCCGATCGGCCTCCGTTAACATTGTCTAACAGGTGTGCAAACACCGTCGGGCCAATGGCGGCCGTGTTTTTTGAGATACGCAAACATCCTTATAGACAGTTGTGCCACTTTGGACCAAGACTGTGCACACCGATTTTCATGTTGATAGGACAAATGGTTGCGCAGTTATAGCCATTTTTATGTTTTTTTTTTTGGTGAAGATTTCTTATTACATTCACGAGTTATAGGCATTTTACTAAACGTGGCCCTGCCCCTTTCTAACATTTTGGCATCCCTTCACGAAAGTGAGTCGAAAGTCCAACTTTTTTTGATGATTATTGATATTCACTCTCCAGAGAATCTTTCTGTACTGGTTTGGTTCCGATCGGGCGAAATACCTAGGACTAGTTCACAAAGGTATGTTTTTTAAAAAATGCGAAATTTCGCCAGGCACAGTGTCAAATCTGAGGCATGCATTAAAGGGATAGTTCACACAAAAATGAAAATTAATTACTCACTCTCATGTTGTTCCAAACCTTTGTTTATCTTTGGAACACTAATTAAGATATTTTTGATGAAATCCAAGAGTTTTCTGTCCCTGCATAGACAGCAACGCAACTACCACATTCAAGGCACAAAAAGTTAGTAAGATAAAATAGTCCATGTGACATCAGTGGTTCAATACTTTTTGTGTGCAAAGAAAACGAAAATAACAACTTTATTCAACAATTTCTTCTTGAATAAAAGACTCAAAATGCCAGCTCCTCGGTCAGCAGCACCATGCGCATGAGTCAAAGACTGACACGGAAGAGAAGAAACTGTTAAATAAAGTCGTTATTTTTGTTTTCTTTACACACAAAGAGCATTCTCGTAGTTTCATAAAATTAAGTTTGAACCACAGATGACACATGCAAGCGCATCATTCACAAGCAGATAAGCATTTGCCACGGTCAATTCGCCAATTGTATGCACAAATGTACACATGAAGCATGTGACGAGTGAACTGAGTGAGGACAAGCGCATCTACTCTGAAGTGTTAAAGTTCAAAAACACAATAACATGCTATGAGGCGTTATAGAGTCCCAGTCGCAAACATGTGTCATGCATGTGAAGTACTTTATGACAAGTAGCTTACAGACAGAGTGTGTACTTCATTCAGAGCTAGCTAATTAATTCTAACGAGCATATAAATAGATCTCTCACCTGCTTTTGGTGAGAGAGCTAGAGAGATTTTGTGTGTGCGTGTGCACCTCCAGTAATTGTTGGTATGGTGCCCAAACGTTAAAGGAATGTAATGTGAACCATCCAAGCACGTCATGTGATTGGTTTAAAGCGGTGCTAGAGAGAAGAGTGTGAATATGTGTGTGTGTGTGATTATGCAGTATGATACGATATGACACAGCGTGAAAACCCTTCATCGCTCTTGTCTATCCCTTCCTTCTCTCTTCTTTACACTTTCTTGATTCCCATTCATCTTTCTCTCCACCATCCCTTGTTCGCTCTGCTGCCACCTCTGCTTGCCTTATTTCCTCTCGCTTTCTCTCCAGCCTGTTTATTCTGTACGTCTGTGGTCGCTTTTTGTGTATCATTCATTCACTCCTCAGATTAGAAACGCTTATTAACGCTCTTTTGTCTCAGCCCACAGAGACGCGGCTGAATCAGACACGCGCACGCATATACACAAACACAGGTTCATTGACAGGTTCGTACTCGTGTTATTTTCTAGCTCGTATCACGCGACAAATGCAGATTTAATCGCAAGGCCCTCTGCGGTGAATTAAACCACACAGCGCACTTCTCACCGCTGACGAACCCGGTGAATAAAACCGCACTGCAGAGCAGCTGAGACGAGCCACACAGCGGAGCTTTCAGAGGGAAACTGCTGAATAAAACAACACGGGTCTTTCATCCTCAGCCAAACTGATGGGTGACTCCACAATGTGCTGCTTTCATCACAAGCACGTTGCGTGTGGACATCTGAGGAGCGCACATTCACACGTATATCTCAAACAAGTACGCGCACACACTTTTAACCCGCAGACAGACTTCTCTCTCTTTTATGCACATTTTCTCTCAAACACACACTTGAAAGAACTCGTGTTCAATAATTGGATCTGAACAATCTAAAAGCAGAAGTGAGAAGGAGAACGAACCAAACCGGGCTAAAGGTTAACAACGTTCATCATTATAACAACGCATACACGCGTGGCTCTCTCTGGCCGATCGCTGCTGTTCAACAGACTCACGCTGATCCTGCCTGATCTCGCATCTCCCCACTTATAGACAGTTTAATCAAACACAGCACTTCGTAAGAGCTCTGCCGTCCTGTCAGATCACAGGAAGGGCTGCGGAAAGTGACTGGCTACAGCTAGGAGATCAGTGGAATCAGAAGCGAGGGTTTCTGGATGTGGTTAATTTGCTGTTGGAATTGTCTGAGAGAGTTTCTGAGAGCAGCTGGTTGGCTATGTTGGAACCGAAATTGAACTGATTTTTTTTTTTTTTTTTTAGAATGTAATAGGAAACGGGAACAAAACCAACCATTTCAATTCTTCGTACTATGAACGTTATTAACTATACTTTTATTTCTTTCTAACCACTTCCAAATTGGAAAGGTAGCCACGAAAATCTGGAATGCAAAAATGCTTTTTCTGCTCAGAGCGAAGCAAAATGAAATGTTTGGCTCAGATTGTGATTGGTGCAATCAATCTCTGTGGCCAGATATAAATATGCATACTTCCCTGCTACAGAACATGCAACAAGCAATATATCAGTTAAGTAGGGTATCTACCTATCTATTCATCCATTTATCTATCTATAGACAGAGATAGGCAGACACAGACAAACACACACACTCTCTACAGAGGCTATGCTGAAAATAGTTGTGTTTACTGAGGCTGACTGTTGGCAGTTATTCCATTGTTTGGGTATTTTTTCTGTGTCCTTGGTCTTAGGTGAAAAGTTTCATTGATTTAGACTTGGGATAGATTGAGAGCGGCTGTCGCAATCAGTTAAAGACTGAGCAAAGCCGATACTATCAGAGAGACAGACAGACAGAATCTTCAAAACCGATCTCGCACCGGCTGCCAATTCTGAGTTCTTCCAGAAGTACTCAGAAGTCTGAAAGTACACTTCGAGCAAGAGGTGAAACGACTTGTGACAGTTTAATCAAGATGATGTTTGGAGCACTTTATGTTACTTGCAACTCATTTATCAAACATAAAAAAATTAATCCATTATGCTAATTTCATCCAATATAAATGTAATACGAAAATATAACTGTATTGAATCATTCGTTTTCTGTACAAAATAAAAGCAATGTACAATATAAAACACAAACTGAAATGTATTAACAGGATATAATGTATTATACCATTCAAGTTTGAGATTAATTGATCAAAAATGACAGTAAAGGTGTTTATAATGTTACAAATATTTCTATTTTGAGTAAGTAGCCTACTATTTTACAAACTTTCTGTTCTTTCAGGAAAGAAATACTTCCACTTTCCACATTTCATTAAGCAGGAAAGCCATTTTCAACTAATAAGAAGAAAGATTTCTTGAGTACCAAATCAGCCTATCAGACTGATTATGCCATCACAGAAATAAATTATATTTTAAAATGTATTAAAATACATAAAATATAATAATTAAAGGAGAAGTCCACTTCCAAAACAAAGATTCACATATAATGTTCTCACCCCAATGTCATCCAAGATATGGGTATTATCTAGCGAAACGATCGGTTATTTATTATTATCGGTTATTAAAAAAATACAATTTAAATACTTTTTATTTTTAAACGCTCGTCTTGTCTTGCTTTCGTTGAACTCAACACAGTTAGGGTATGTCGAAAAACTCCAATCATATTTTCTCCCTCAACTTCAAAATCATTTCAGAATCATCCTACATCGCTGCAGAAGTACAGACCCAGTCTTTGCAAAGTGAACATGCAAAGAAGATCAAACACCCTTAACAAAAAAGGAAAAACAGCGATATAGGACGATTTTGAAGTTGAGGAAGAACATGAGATGGGAGTTTTTCAACATACCCTAACTGTCATGAATCAGAAAAAAAGAGTCCAGGCAGAGTAAGACAAGATGAGGATTTGGCTTTAAAAAAGTATATAAATTGCATAATTTTGATGAAAATAACCAATCGTTTAAGCTAGATAAGACCTTTCTTCCTCGGCTAGGATCGTTTACAACCGCATTTGGGATCGTTTGAAGCCGCATTTAAACTGCATTTTGGAAGTTCAAAATCAGGGCACCATATCAGTCCATTATGTGGAGAAAAATCCTGAAATGTTCTTCCGCAAAAAACATAATTTTTTACGACTGAAGAAAGAAAGACACGAACATCTTGGATGACATTGGGGTGAGTACGTTATATGTGAATCTTTGTTTTGGAAGTGGACTTCTCCTTTAACAACATGTCACAATTTTAATGTTTATGAAGTAAAGACAAATAAAGACAAAAACAACAACAAAAATTTGTAATGACCTAACACTTTAAAAATAGTAGTGTATATAATCAAACTTTTTATTTTTGTATATTTTTATATAAATAGCAAAAATATATTTCATACAAGGGCTAGGCAATATATCCACTATTAGAGATATTACTGTGATAATCAAATAATCAAAATAAAAATCACAGGATAGTGTGAATATTAAGTATTGTTAAAAATTAAGATTAAAGTGCCAGAGGCAGCACCAATAGGCAATATCACTCCTCCTGCAAAGAAGACAAGATGTTCTTATGTATTCCAGCACCTAGTTCTCCATCTGAAAGAGTTTTTAGCGCCAGTGCGAACATACTGTCATGCCAAAGAGCATCTCTTAAACCAGAAACCGTTGACAGACTTGTGTTCTTAACTTAAAACTTGTGAAACACTTGCATAATTTACCCTTATTGCACAGTGTAAAATGTAGTATGTGTCAGAATGCACTTTTTGTACTCGGGCTGCACTTTTTTTTCATAATGTTACATTTACATGTGTTAATTTAATAAAATAAAATTAGTCACTAGATGTTATTTCAAGATGTATTTTTTAGCACTAAACATTTTAAGTATGCTTAGAAACACAGCTTTTCTATGCATGTTTTTTTTTTTTAATTGGGAAAGAAAATTACCTTTTTAATTATTCTACAGCAAATGCAAAAATATCAAGATATATCCACCTTTTTTGCCATAAGAACAGGTGTGGTCATGTGTAAATTTGATGGGTTTAGCTTCCAGTCTAATCTGCGTCCAGTTATTTTTAGCTGTATAAAACAGCTTGTTTTGCTGATTGATATTGCAAATTGGTGTGTTTTACCACATTATTTTAATGTATTATCTTAATCATGAACACTATGGTTTGTAGTGCAAAGAGTTTTGCCATTTACTGTGCGTTGTTATTTTTCTCGTTATTTCCCTATAGTGGCAAATGAAGTCTCACCCATAGGCTTACTTCCGTGTTGAAGAATAAGGTGAGATATAAGATATGAGATATCATATTTTAGGTATATCACCCAGCCCATTTTTCATACCTATATTACCATTAGAACTTGTAGTAAAGTTGTGGCTGCAGTCAGATAAACCAAAATATCAGCCATGGACTCAAAAAGTAACAAAACAAAACCAACATTGTTTTTAAACTGTTGTAGGAATACACATCAAAAGCAATGGTTAATCTACTAAATGTATGCTCAGAAATCATCCAAGGAACTTGTAATAGCTTCTCTAAATAGGAGATAATTGGAGGGAAACAGAAGCATGGCTTGGTAATGGAGAAGAGGGCACGACCTCCGCTGTATACAGGTATTCCTATCCTTACAAACGGTGAAGAAATACCGCTGAGAGAAGATCCTCACCTATTATTTGAAAAATGAAATTTCATTTTAAAATAGAGCAGGACGTAAAGTGCTCGTTAAAGCGCTGAAAAGTGTTGCATTATCAAAACGGAAGCAGTAAAGAATAGGCTGATTGTTTTCGAGCGTTACAGCAAACACTCAGTAGATCCCCTTTGCTAATGATAGCTTCACTAATCATAGTCATCGCAGCAGAACAGCAGGCCACGAGATCATAGGAGGCATAAACAAATTTACCAGCTCATCTGTGGTTTGTCAACAGATCGTATTATCAATGATTGTGGATCATTTCCCAGAGGAGAATGACCTCTGCTTAACAGCCTGTGATGCATCTTACTGTCAGAGAAGCTGGTAAGCATTTCCTGAAAACATGATTCATAAGATAAGACGTTCTGCGGAACTGAAAGGGTTCCCTGCTTCTTCTTAACACCACGGTCTTTTCCTTTGTCCCTCTCGCTCTTGGTTGCTTCCCAGGCCTTCTGCTCCACAGAGTTACATTTCAGCAGAAAGATGCTGGCAACAAAAAGAGAGAGAGAGAGGAAATGTACAACAAATAGCCAGAGGGTGTGTGAGAGAGCGAGAGAAAGAGAGCGCGGGAGCGCGAGAAAGAATCGGCGGCATTAGAAAAGGTGCCAGCAACAAATCTGTCCTCCGAGTTAAGTGAGCCACTGGCACTTGCACACAGCTCTCCCGCCTCTAAATCTCATCCACATTAATGATTGGCCAGCGTTACCGCCCGTTGCTTAATCTCTCATCATTATTGGCCACATCTGGAGGAGCCAACCGCTCAATCAAGCCACAGCTGCATGTTACGCTGAGGTAAGGAAGCAAACACGCCAGCACTTTCAAAAGGATCGCATTTCCCAGGGAGCTTTGCAGTGGTAAACACAGCCCCAGGGCACTCCTGAAAGCAGGAAGTGTGATCCAACTGCCAACCGGCTAATTGGAAATGCTTTCCTCCGTTCGAGTGGACGCGGCTCTCATTCCTGTGGACCCGAGCTCAGTCCCGCAGAACCTCTGAAGTCCGCTACACGGTCCCTTTAGCTTGCTGCACAATTACGCCATGGCGCAGCCAGGCTGGAGAGAACAGAGTCCATGTTTTTATTCATGAAAAATATATCACGGGCGATGCCGACTGGATAAAAATACCCACATAAAGTGGGCCAAACTGCTTTGAGTAGAGCACTCTGATGTTTAGCTGAGAATGTTATGATGACATCAGAGCCACGGATACGCTCTGACTTGTTTTGGGCATTTGATTGGCTGCTGATAGTGGTACTACTACAAAACGTTCTTTTTTAAATGATGAGGCACATAAGGTCAAAAGGAAAAGAGATCACTCTGTGATTAGACTGCTCTCTGACTCTTGATTCTAGATAAGGCTGCAAGTAGTGATTATTTCTCAACTGATTGATCTATTGATTATTTTTCCAATTTGTTGATTACACAAAAATGTAAGATTTTTTATACAAATATCCAAAAATCACTAGAACAGTGTTATATATTTTGCTGATATGTGTACTTACATTATCCCAAATGTTTCAAAGAATGTTTAAATCCAGAGAAATAAGCGATTTTAACTAGTGTAATGGACTGTGTCATTGCGTCGCCTGCCAATGACATCATACAACCTCAATTTTTTGGTTTTATTTTGTAGAAAACATTTAAACCCCAAAGACACTTTAATATCTTATGCATTTTATTAGACAGGTGACGAACGCACAGAGTAGCATTATAACAGAACTTTTAACACACTCAATGAAGACAACAACTCCCATGATTCTACACTCAATCACGATGTCATCAAACTACGCCTTTGTTTCTTTGTTTGTTTTAAATATGCACCCTCTAGCAATGCAAACTAACATATTGTGCCTTTAATCTAATGCTTTTTTTGCATATGCTGTAGTCCTTTAACCATTTTGTTAATTTATAAATAATTACCAACTGTAGCTTCTGCATTAATTTTTCAACATTTTATTTAAAAACTAATTCATAAAAATACTTACTTTGCAAAATGAAAAAAAAATGTGTGGAATTAAAAACCAGTAATACAAACATCCATAAGAAGTCACAATTGTAACAGTGTAACCATAGTGAACGTATAAAAATTGGCCATGTCCAAAACTAGAGTTCATTTTCAGCTCAGTTATTAAAAAAAAAAAAAAAAGTCGTAATAAGCAAAATCACTTTAAGTGGTACTCTCGTGAACACACGCCGAAAGAGTTGAATAAAGATTGTTGAATAAAGTCACTATTTTTATTTGTGCACAAAACGTATTCTCATAGCTTTATAAAATTACGGTTGAACAACTGATGTCACATGACTATTTTATCGATGTCCTAACTATCTTTTTGGGCCTTGAACATGATAGTTGCATTGCTGTCAGATTTCATCAAGCTCTCAGATTTCATCAAAAATATCTTAATTTGTGTTCCGGTTAAATAATAAATAATTGACAGCACATTAAAACAGTCCGATATATTAAATAACTAACAATGACTTTCAATGTTTTGTAACAAAGTGCATATAGCGTAATTTAAATCAACACAACTAATTTCTACATTATTTCATCCCTTCTTTTAGTTTTCTCATTATGTAAACAATTAACCTCTGAGTAAACCAGAGAAAATATGAATCCATTTGAGGCTGCTGTGAATCTCTGTTGCAGTAAATCCATAACAATCATTCCCATTTGGCAACAGCTGTCAGAAAGGAAATGTGATGTAATTTTAAGGAATGTTTGGAATGAATCTCTGTTTTTTTTTTTTTACACATCCAGATTTGTGTTTTCCCAAGCAATGAATTGGTGGTTGAGGACAGGCTAGTGCATTTTGCAAAATAAGTACGCCACAGGGCAATTCATGGTTTGGCATTCTGCTATTCCCAAGAAATCAGCTCTCATCTTACAGCCCTGTAATGCAGATAGCATCTGTTTTAAAAGCCTTGGATCTCAGCGTTGTGTCAGAGTAAACATATTGTATGCTGATGAATCTAGGGCTCAGCAGCATCAGTCTACAGTTATTAAGAGTTTAGATGGAAGATAACAAATTAGCAATAAGGAATTATTCACTGACTGTGCATGCATACAATGTACAAAGAACATTCACCCCTTTGCAGAACACATGCTTACAACTTTTACCTTGAACTTCAAATCCAGGGCTTCAAAAACTTTCAAATTCAAAAGAGCAACAAGCAGACAAAATAACCTTCTGGCCAAAACTGTGCAACTCATGTGCAGAAATATGAACTTAACTAACCTCAGTGAATTGAAATTTAAAGTAAAATTTGATTTATTGAGGTAATGCATTCTGGTAAATGATGTGTTCTTTCACCTTAGTTCACAACAGTTCATTTATTAAATATAATGAACTACACAAAAATATTCACCCCCAAGACATACAGAACATCAAGACAGCTATTTTAAATTCTACTTCCTTACATTCAAATTATGTGCTGAATTCTGTTTGCTCCCTCAATTCAACTTCAGTTTAAATTTAGGATCTGAGCTGGAATTTCAAAAGCATTTCTCAGTACAGTTTCACAACACTGGCTTTTTAGTGCTAAAATTGCATTGTTTTAAGATTCAAATAAAGATAATATTTGTGTGCTTGTTGCATCATCTCATAAATATGCATCGCTGAAAATTCCTGAAAAATGCTCACGTCCTGATTAATGACAGGAGATCTGTATCAAGCTGAGCTTTTAACACAGGAAACATGAGAAGCTGGAGCCAAATGCACATTTAATGCAATCAGATAGCCACTCTTACATCTCTAGATACAACCATTTTGAACTCACAGAAGTCCCAACACTTAACCTTAATCTAATAGGTCAAGCTTCTCTTGCTTGTACACAAGCTCAGCGCAAACCCCTTGACACGAGATGGCTTTCTAGAGTGCACAAAAAAGGTTCACATAGCCAGCAAAAAGAGAGAAAACACACCCTCAGCGCCCACTTCAGTTTTTTGGAGTAGACTCGCAATTGTATCACTTTCTAAGATACAGATAAGCTCTAGTAGCGAGAATGTTTTAAGCTTTGGAAAACTACATTTCCCAGGAGTCCGTGGAGGGTTCTAGAGATTGTAGACAGGAAATAATGTCCTTTCTATGACTTTGCGCGTCTCACTCGGGGGTTCCGGCATGCAAACGACGCCAAGACAAGGGTGACTTTCATTTCCCTCTCTCTCCTTCTGTTTGTAGGTATATTTCACATCCAGGACCACACACAATCTCAAGCGCACCTACTGAGTTCACGCCATGTCTATAAAAACCCCGAACAGCCATATACTCATTACACTGATCTTTATCCAAGTCCACATTGAAACAAGACAGCCACACTGGTGCTCGGCCAGGACAGCCAATTCAAATTCATTACGTACCTCAGAGCAGAGCCACTGTCTCTAGTTTCGTTTTTTGGGTTTTCGCATACGACGGCTTTGATTGGAAAGGACTAAAGGGAATCAGTGGTTCTGTTCTGAGAGTCTTTGCAAATATGGGACTGGAATAACATTATTATGTCTTACTCTCAGCTAATTTGACATTAAATCAGCCGCCACATCCAAACATGTGAATTTGTTTTTCTTTTCTCATTATCTTTTCATCTTTAACACAAGTCTATTAAACGATCAGCAGGGGGAATGTGGCAAAAAATGCTAATGACCACATGATTGAAAACAAGAAATTGTGCATTAGTCTATTGAAAAAACTCACATATTAAAATCAAACACATTTGTGTCCTCGTACTAATACTGTATATTACATGTCAGCTATTCTCCTATGAACCTACGTTTACATTTATGCATTTGGCAGTGCGTAACTGCATTCAAAGCATAGATTATTGCTTTATGTATTCCTTGGGAATCAATCCATGATATTGCCACAATTATATTTTATATAACATTAATAGACAATCCCTACTTTTGACTGCCAGCCAAAGGGGAATATAGTACTGTGATTATTGATATCTTAAGGATACTTCCAGAATAAATATTTCTTGATAATTCTCACCCCAATTTCATACAAGATGTTCATGTCTTACTTTCTTCCTTCGCAAGAAAATTACGTTTTTTGAGAAAAACATTGCAGGATTTGTCTCCAAATAGTGGACTTCAATGGAGGCCTATAGGTTGAAGGTCCAAATTGCAGTTTCATAGCAGCTTCAACAGGCTTTACACGATCCCAGACGAGGAATAAGGGTCTTAACTAGTGAAACGTACTTGTATTTTTCAAAAAAAAAAAAATACAAAATGATATACTTTTTAACCACTAATGCTCATCTTGCAGTTGCACTTTGGAAAGGTCATGTATATAAGACGATTTTGAAGTTGAGGGAGAACATGAGATGGGAGTTTTTCGACATACCCTAACTGTCATGAATCGGAAAAAAACAGTTCAGGCAGAGACAAGACGAGTGTTTGACATTAAAAAGTATATAAATTGAATTATTTTTCTGAAAATAACCAATCGTTTCTCTAGATAAGACCCTTCTTCCTCGGCTGGGATCGTTTACAACCGCATTTGCGATTGTTTGAAGCCACATTTAAACTGCATTTTGGAAGTTCAAAATCAGGGCACCAGTCTATTATATGGAGAAAAATCCTGAAATGTTTCCCTCAAAAAACATAATTTCTTTACGGCTGAAGAAAGAAAGACATGAACATCTTGGATGACAAGGGGGTGAGTACATTATCTGTCAATTTTTGTTCTGGAAGTGGACTTCTCCTTTAATACTGATTTGCTACCAATTGTCCAAAACAAACTTTGACAAGTCTCGGAAACACTCACAGGGCTTTGTTTTTCAATGGAATTAAAAACTGGCTTCTAGGAATCAGTTTGGAGCTTGATGTTTGGTGTGCAATACGCTTCAGATGGTCCGGTGAGCGGCTCAGCTCACAGGTACGCAGTCTGTCTATATGTTGTAAAACAGCTTTTGCTTATCCAAAACCTAGAAAGCTGCCAACCTAGACCATATTTTAAGGCATCACAGATCTCAAAGCTATTCCACATCTGTGATGTCTTATTACCTTCTGAGATACCTCATTTCAGCCAAATTCTATAGCAGCTTTGCATGTATTCTTCTTGGAGAAGAATGTATTATGACAAGCTTGTGAAAAATTTCTTTTCAGTTGAGATGATACCTTAAAAGGCAGTGGAAACAGCTTACTGGCTCTTGGAACGGAGCTCATATCTTGAACAAAGACAAAGCACTTTGGAGAACATTTTAAATCAATATATCTTTACATTTACAAACACTGTTTATCATTTTGGTTTAATGCTATAGTTTGTTCACTGTAATAGAATATCGTTTAACTATAATACCACTTCAGCACATGTACGTGTATTGACAGCACTTATACAGGGATCACAGCAATACTATGACAATATCTGCCTCTACAAATGGAAACACAAGAGTACAATAACAGCCACAGCAAGGAAAACAGAACATTCCAGCTCTCCTTGAAATTAAACGAGTAAATCAAGTGAGACAAAACACACTTTTGAGTAATTAAAAACATTTTTTTTATAAACCACTTGAAAAAAATCTATAATTATGACTTCTAAAATGTGGTGAATCCCATGGGTGGCTCCTCCACACGCAGCCCTCTCTGTAGTTTTCTCATGTGGTGAGAGAAGAAAAGTCATCAGGGGTTAAGATGTGCAAAGTGCGCGTATAATTTGTGGCCTGTCGCCTGACTAATCAGTTTTTTAGTGATCCATTACTCTGCATTATTTATGCTAAGTAACCATTCTGTTCAGGACCATTTATAATGAACATTACTCTAAAGATCTCTTAAATGCATTCGATAACACAAACACACACACACACAAACATATCAATAGATAACGCACACACATAATTCCACTTTAATCCTGACATGCTTTCACAAACATGTACACATGTCAGCATCACTGAGGTTTTACACAGTAAGTCTGCATAAATCACTCAGCCCAAATATGCACTAGCATCACAAATAACCATCAAAATGTGTCTCAGGTCAGTGGAGGGACACAACAACATGCTTCAATGGACCGCCAGCAGCCACGCAACGCCACAAACAAACAATAAGGCTCATTTTCCCTTGCAGTGCCTCTTTTGATGAATCTGGGATGCACAGTTGTTAAGCCCTATGAGCCCCAGAGCTGTGCCGTCCTCTTTAAAATGACCTTTCAGAATTTATCAAGCAGGTTATGGAGGATATCCAGATGCTTCCACCACATGTTGAGCTGCTCGCAGACATGTCACAGAGGATGTAGCACACATATCAGAGGCTACGGGTGATCGGTCCTACAAGTCACATACACATCTGAGACCGCATGAACAACATATGCGCTCAAACACTCATACAGACATCAGAGACCTGGGGTGGAAATGCCACTAACACATACACACTTCAGAGACCAAAGTGAATAGTTGTCTTCCTCTCATCCACACATGCACTCTCACATTCAAATACATAGCATACACATCAGAGACCATGACTGGACATCTGCACACTCTCTCTCACACACACTTACAGCCTACTCAAGAAACGATAAGTGAAACCCTGATAAACTTAGATCCTGAAACACCTGCTAAACTTGTTTTCTATTTTCAGATGCTTTTTAGAACCTTTAACTTACAATATGGTTCAACAAATGCCAGTACATCGCAAAAATAAAGAATTCCAGCAACAGAAAGAGCAACTATAGTTAAAATAGACCACTTAACGATAACAAACACCACAGCACAAAATAGAAACAGACAAGAACAGCAGGAAAACTAAAGCTAAACTTGTTTCCTGCAACACGTTTAAATATACATGATCTATGTTGTCGATATAAAACAAATTATATTCACCTGAGTTGTCAAAGTGGGTTTGCAGTCTGTAATGACCATGTATTACAAAACAATGGCAGAAATGTCTTTAGCAGGACGCATGTGAAAACAAATTCAATACAAGTGTATTCAGATTCACAAACAAATGACTTCTGACTGCTGAAAAAAACAATAACCACCATCACATCACAACATTACCATTTGTAATGGTTTTACCGATTATAATGGGGCTTGTACTGGTTTAAATGGAAACTGTAAAGGACCCTGTTGGTCTCTACTGGTAATTGGTCACCTTCTATCAGTGGCTTGTTAAAACCACTAAATCCTAATGAAATATGTACCAAAACACACCAAATCCATTTTTTAATGGCTTTAATGGTTAAAGGTTGATAGTTTGTTATGTTTGTAAAGTATTAGTAGTAAAACCATTAGAATTTCTGTGTTGGTTATACTGGGTTTTTTTGTCTTATGAGCCAGCTCTTTTCTGTGAATCAAATGCTACCAATCTGATCTATTAATACTAATGAATGACTCTTATGAGACAGTTCTTTTCAGTGAATCAAAATTAGATGACGCGAAAAGTGTAGTCTGATTCGCGAATCAGTGATTACTATGAGATGGCTTTTTTTAATAAATCAAAATTACACAAAGCAATTGGTGTCATCTGATTCGTGAATCAATGACTCTTATGAGATTTTTCTCAGTGAATCAAAATTAGACAACAAGATTACTGTAGTCTGATTTGTGAATCAGTGACTCTTCTGAGCTGGCTATGTTTAGTGAATCAAAGCGATTAGTGTTCTCTGATTCATGAATCAATGACTCTTATGAGACGGCTTTTTAAGTGAATCAAAATTAGACAACATGATTAATGTAGTCTGATTCGCTAATCAGTTACTCTTATGAGCAGGCTCTTTTTAGTGAATCGAAATTAGACAAAGTAATTAGTGTTGTCTGATTCGCGAATCAATGAGTCTTACGAGACGGCTATTTTTGGTTAATCAAAATTAGACAAAGCAATTAGTGTTTTCTGATTCATGAACCACGACTCTTATGAGATTACTTTTTTATTGAATCAAAATTAGACAAAGCAATCAGTCTTGTCTGATTTGCAAATCAGTGACTCTTATGAGATGGCTTTTCTTTAGTAAATCAAAATTAGACTAAGTAATTAGTGTTGTCTGAGTCATGAATCAACGACTCTTATGAGACAGTTCTTCTCAGTGAATCAAAATTAGACAACACGATTAGTGTAGTCTGATTCGCTAATCAGTGACTCTTATGAGCAGGCTCTTTTAAGTGAATCAAAATTAGAAAAAGTAATTAGTGTTGTCTGATTCACGAATCAATGACTCTTACGAGATGGCTATTTTGGTGAATCAAAATTAGACAAAGCAGTTAGTGTTTTCTGATTCATGAATCAACGACTCTTATGAGACGACTTTTTTATTGAATCAGAATTAGACAAAGTAATCAGTGTTGTCTGATTTGCGAATCAATGACTCTTATGAGATGGCTATTTTTGGTGAATCAAAATTAAACAAAGCAATTAGTGTTTTCTGATTCATGAATCAATGACTTATGAGACAACTTTTTTTATTGAATTCAAATTAGACAAAGTAATCAGTGTTGTCTGATTTGTGAATCAATGACTCTTATGAGACGGCTATTTTTAGTGAATCAAAATAAGACAACGCAATTAGTGTCGTCTTATTTGCAAATTAGCAATTCTTATGAGGCAGCTACTTTTAGTGAATCAAAATTAGACAATGCAATTAATGCGTCTGATTCATGAATTAACTCTTATGAGACAGCTTTTCTAGTGAATGAAAATGAGATAAAGCAATTCGTAGTCTGATTTGCGAATGAATGGATGACTTTTATGAGACGGTTCTTTTTTCAGTGAATCACAATTAGACAAAGCAATTAGAGTCGTCTGATTTGCAAATCAATGACTCTTATGAGCTTGATCTTTGTAAATAAAAATATGTTGTCAGATCATCATCCTTAATAATCATCATGTTTGCTAATGACCAAAGCTAAGGTCAATTTAATACACTTTTATTAACCCAATCATAGAAATATGTAAACAATATGGCTTTGTTCTAAATACGACAGAAACTCCAGCACAGTCTGCATATTTCACTAATTTTATCAATCTATCAGTATATTAATATTAAAAACAGTCGTGCTGTGATACATTTTTTCAAGATTTTTTGATGATTAGAAAGTTCAAATGAACAGCATTTATTTGAAATAGAAATCTTTTGTAACATTATAAATGTCTTTACTGTCATTTTTTATCAATTCAATGTGTCCTTGCTGCATAAAGTATTCATTTCTAATATGTACTGTAAATACACACACATATAGGATCAAGAGTAGTAAACTGCATTCATGTGAAAAGCTTTACACTTTGTTCTAATGAATGAAGCTGGTGGATATAGGTGAAAAGATGTGCAATACATCAACTGGTTACAGCAGCAAAGACAAAGTGTGCAAAAGTAGCTGGAACCAGCAGCATCACAAGTAATCTAATGTACTCTAAAACCAGATGGTCACAGACCATACAGAACATATAAACCTGCAAAACATGTACTCATTTTCCAACTATAAAGCACTCAAAATGCTCATAAACCAATCAAACAACCTTTACTCTCAAACAACCTGCTCCACTACTGCATTTAAACTGAAGTATGAGCATCTTCCATATGCAAAAGGCCTGCATGCACTCACACATACATTCACATTCGCATTAAGGATGCATAGGGCCAGTGGATATGCAAAAGCACAAAAAAGCACAATAATGAATAATGCAGAGAGAAGCAAAAACAGCTGACAGAGTTTAAGTGTGTGAGGGAGAAAGGACAAAATCAGGATCGATAGAAAGAAAGAAAGAGAAAGAAAGAAAGAAAGAAAGAAAGAAAGAAAGGAAGAAAGAAAGAAAGAAAGAAAAAGAAAGAGGGATTTTCAAAAACAATAATAAAATGATTCTACTAAAACAATGACACCATCTCACTGAATCCGACATTTCAACGCAAACTTCATAATGGAAAAAGAAAACTCTACCACAATCATCATTCATGAATAATCATCCATATTTTCACTTCAACATTTGGACATTTGATGAAGATCTGTTCTGAGAGTACTCTAGAGAGTAACAATACACCTACACAAGCCAGTAGACTGATTCAGTCCAACTCATTGTGATTGTGTAATGTACACTTGTGCAGCAATTATACTTCTACTCCAAATTAAAAGCAGTTATGATCTCCACTCATCAGTCTGCTGAAACTGTGACAATGAATCAGACATTTTAACACAAGCTGCATTCCTTACTGAACAAATTTAGACTTTATGATGAAAAGGATTTAATAAAGATGCTGTTCGGTCCTCTGTAGGCTCTATTGAGAACCAATAGCCACACACCTACACAAGTCAGAAGACTGATTCAGTTCAGTTCCATTAGGATTGTGTAATGTGTGCACATGTGCTTGAGGATAGATAAATCTACTCTATTTGTGGTAAATTTGTACTAAAATAAAAAGCAGTTTTGATTTCCCAAAACTATACATTCCTTTGATGTCCAATCCATTCATAATGACAAGCAGATTTAGTCCAAAAAGATAGATAGATAGATAGATAGTAGGGGTGTAACAATTCTCAGTGTAGTATGGTTTGTTAAAAATAACAATACATAAAACAGAGTTCAGCTGTTTGTTTCTGTCGATGGATATGCATTCTGGCTTCCTAACAAAAGAAAAAAAAAAATGTGGACAAACCAGTCACTCTTTGTAAACTTTGTTTTATGCTTGAATATGACCAGCCATTTATGCAGTCAACACCGGGGTGTTGATAGTGCATGTGCGCAGGTTTTTGTCTTTAGGAGACATGAACAGCACATTGCTTACTGTGGTTAAACTAAACTTAAACTTAATTTAAGGTCTTAGACAGTGAGCAAATACTGAGTTCTCTTTCAAGTCTTGTGCTTGAATGGACAAATTCACACAAAAAAGATGTCAACATGCCTGTCTTGATGAGTATCCTAGCAGACATAGACAGTTGAGCCTACAGTATCAGTGTACTGGATCCATGCATTGTCTTAACATGACAGCACTTTTTCAATGTTAATCAAACAACAAAAGACAAGGAAATCACTCACTGTTCTTGATTAGTAACTTTGTAACTTTAAAGGTCCACTGAAGTGCTTTAAAATTATTCTATGTGTTGACGTAATTTCATCTGAAACAGGAAGACAGGGCGGGACATATCAAGCAGCCCCGCCCCCGTTTTAAATAGCCAGTTGCATTTTGTTTATATCAAAGCTGTTGAACTCATTAAAGCCACATTTGACAGTGTATGACAGTCTCAATCTAATGCATATTGATGTAAAATATAGCATTATGTGTAGAATTCAAATAGGTTCGATATGTTTTGTGGTTTGCGCCTGTTAACGCATATGATCCACTCCATGCAATTGTGTCTCTGGACCGGGGCAGACAGCATGAATCTAGACTTCTTTCACCCCAATGGAAAGCAAATATACACTGTCTGCATCATTCCCTATCCCCTGTATAGTGCACTACATATCATTCACCATAAAGAAAATACTAATTCTGCAAACAAGTGACCAATTTATAGTGTAAGGGGTGGGACAGTTTGGATTCTAGAGAGCATTTGATTGGACAAAAAGTTTGATGAGAAGCTGAAGTGCAGGGTGATGTCATCAAAATTGTTGATCCATATTGACAGATGTTAAAGACAGTAAGTTTTGAATGCTTAAATCTTTTAAACGCTAATTTTGTCATTGTTTTGGGAACACTAGCTTATAGACAACATTAAGGCTAACATATTCATACTAAAAGCCAAAAAAACTTCTATTTTGATTTCATGGGGACTTTAATAAGGATTGATCTTTAATTTCTACAGTCAGATACTCAATGTTATTTTACATTTGATGTCTTTATTCAAATTTTGTACCTAAAAACTAATGTTAAACCTACCTAACAAAAACTAAAAAGCACTGTTTATTTGTAGCTTTGCTCTGTTGTATTTATTTGTGCTGTTGCTCTTATTTTCTTTACTTTTATTTGACAGTATATAGTCCTTTTTCCTAAACATAACACATACCGAACCATACCAAAACAGTGACTCTTAAACCGTGATACAAACCGAACCGTGAGTCATATGAACCGTTACACCCCTAAGATAGATAGATAGATAGATAGAAATTGCTATATTTGACAAAATAACAGAACCCAGCAGAAAATTCCGTTGGAGCTGAGATGAATGAGAAGGTTCCTCGGTGCCCACTAGCTTAATAACGGCTCTGTGATTCCCTTGTAAAAACTGAAAACAGTGAAAACATAAGGGAGGAGCTGAGTGAGTCAAGAACGTGTTCTTACCGTAAACGAAGTTGCTCCGAACGGAGGTTGCGAGAAGCATCGTCAAGGCCGCTAGCGCCCTGAGAGCGGCCCGCTGGAATGCCGGGAATGTCGTACTTTGACGCGCGCGCATCCCGCTCATCAGTCCAGCACGTTAAACCCAATAGTCCTCTCGAGGCCCGGAGAAGTGAAGAAGCTCAGCGAAGCGCTGACTGGAAGAAATGACACACACATACACACTCATTAACAGACGGAGAGCGCCGATTGGTCGCACTGATGCTGAGCACACACACTTCACTCACGCGCTGCCCCAGTGCGTCCATTGATCGTCTCGTGTCACTCTCTGTGTGTGATGTGACGCAGTGATCGAAAACATTCCCTTCGTCACTCAGTAACCCAGAAACGACTCTGAATCGACGTAAAAGCGAGCTCGTCCCTGACAAGAATTGAGATTTGTAGAGTGCTGCCCCCGAAAGCTTCCCGGTAGCCGTTAACACCGCTCTCATTATTCTCCCGCTCGGAAGGTGCACCTGTCGCCCGTTGAGAATTCAGCGCGCAGCCTCACGCGACCGTGGCGACGCGCACACACTCACACAATAGTCCAGGTCGTTTGGCTGCCTATTTCTCTCTCTTAGTGCGCTTTTGTGAACTGTGCAAGTCATGGCGTTGCCTGCGGGGCGGGCAGGCGATCTCGCAGAGATGCTCTGTATTGTTGTGCAACTATAGAGGGAGGCAAGGACGGACAGCGGCTGTCAAACTATGTTTGCGTGTGTGTGCGTGTGTGTGGATGTTCAGCGTGAGCACTGAAGACTCGCCTCATCTCTACTGTTGGGATGAGGTGATGATACCTGCTGCAATTCTATGACACGCGACCCGAAACGGAGCCACCCGCGCCGCCTCCCTCACTCATCGGTTCTTTTCTCGCACTTCTCGTCTTTATTTCCCTCCCTCCCCCTCTCTGTCTCCCGCTGAGCACCAGTCCCGTCCTCACCCGCGCAACCGGGACGCCCCACCGAACCACGGAAAACAGTAGCAGGTGCACACAGTCCGAGCGCGCTGAATGCAGAAGGAGCGGCAGGGATGCTGGGAGGGGAGGGGAAACGCGAGGGGGCAAAGCAACCATCAGCACATTAACAGTAAAGCCTAAGCACACTTTAACATCAACCCCCTTTAACACCTCCGAGCTCGCTGAACGGCTTCCTGGCCGGTGCGCCCGTCAGGAGAGGCGCGCACGGATGCAGGCGCATTCCAGAGCACGAGCGTGCCCCTATTTACAAACCTGACAGGTGTCTCCCCCCGCCAGGACGCCAACGACAATAATACCCCTGCGCGTCTGTGCGCTCAAAAGGAGGGCAGATTACAATACGCACCGTTATAAGCGCTCCTCCTCGTGATGCCCGTCGGCTCCGTCGGTTCTGGAGTGTTGGACCCCGTCTATGCCTGCTGGCGCTCACGCTAAGGTCCCAATGGATCTGTCTGTCTTGGTTCTCGTTCCGCCCTCCGCTGTCTTCTTGTTTTTCTTGCCTTTTCCTCTCTCCACGGCTACCGTTCACTGCAGCAAAACAGTCTGTCTGAAAGCACGGAGAAAGGGAGGGAGGCAGGGAGGGAGGGAGGGAGGGGGCAGGCGCACGGGGTGGAGGGGGGAGGGGTTGGGGATTTTAATACGATTTGGCCATACCATTTGGATAACAGGGCTAGACCATACTGCCTGAGAGAGATTATTATTATTATTATTAATTATTATTATTATTATTAATATTGCTGTTGTTGTTGATGATGATAATATTATGTCAGAAGTGCGTAAAGTTTCTATTTTAGAGTATTTTAAAATAGTCTATTTTAGAGTAATTTCACGAAACATAACTTACGATGGCATTTATATTTATTATAATAACAGTTTGTTTATTTATTTATATTTTGACAAGGCATTAGACTAAAACAATAAATAACATAATTATTTATTAACATAATTTATTATATCTGTATATACAATTTTTTTGTATATCTTGGAAGTTTAAAAGGAAATTTTTAAAAATTAAAATATGAAAAAGTAATTTATCGAAATAAGTACAACGATACATTCAATTAGTTAATTTGCCTAATGTGTAGAAAACACACTAAATTGTGCAATTTATACAACCAAGTAGAAAAATATGAATACTGGTAAATAAATAAATAAAAAATAAAAAATAATCTAAACAGTTTATTTCTATTTTTGACATTGGACTAAATAAAGAAACAAATCTAAATATTATTATTATTATTATTAATTTAGCAAAATAAGTAAATATACAAGCAATACATTAAATTAGTTAATCTGCCTAATGTTTAGAAAACACTAAACTGTGCAATTTCTATAACCAATTAAGCCTATGGGTGAGATTTCCGGTTCAGTCCGCTATAGGGAAATAATGAGAAATATAACAACGTACAGTAAACGGTAAACATGCAGTTTTACACTACAAACCAGTTTGTTCATAATTAAGATAATAAATTAAAATCACATGGTAAGACACACCGATCTGCAATATCAAGCAGCAAAACCAGCTGTTTTGTACAGCTAAAAATAGCTGGACGAGGATGAGACCCGGAGCCCGACCCATAAAATGTTATATATGGCCGCGCCCGTTTTTACGGAAAATATTTATTTATTTATTTATTCGTTCATTCATTAATTCATTCAACAGCTTAGTTGTCATTAAAATAATGTCACAATAAATCTTAATGTTCCTGAAAATATGTTTCTTAATCTAGATTATGGGGTGAAAAGTAAGCAGGACAATGTTTTCGTAAGGTTCCCCTTATAAGCCTGGTGGCGGCGCGAGGTGTGGTCTCGTGAATAGAGTCCCCGCGCGAGCCGGGCTCTGGAGACCCGGCCGGCTGCTCGGGAGGCCCGTGTGCGAGGAGAGGAGGATGGAAGGAGGAAGGGGAGGGCGTTGCGACTCGCGAGAGGATTTAAGGATTAGTTCTGCACGCGGATTACTCGCTGTGCGGTGCGGGGGACGCACGGGGTTAAACATGGACGACTGCACGAGAGGCAGATACCCCGAGAGAGCAGCGACTCGGTCACCGTGGCGGTGGCTCAAGCAGCCAACCGGAGCCTCGGGGCGGGACACTTCCGGCCCAAATCACTACATACTTGTTTTTAATGTCAGCAGCCCACCGTCTGTCGGCGTTTATTCATTTCACGGAGTGAAATAACCGTGACACAGATTAGACAGTGGAAAATTAATCTCTTTATGCGGTAAATAAAAAGATACAGTATGTTTGGAGTGTTATCATCCCAGCTTGTGCACGCCCGTCAACTCTCGCTTCATCACTGATACGGATGAGACAGTAGTTACATCTACCGGTCAGGAGACTGTACTGCGAGCATTCCGGTATTCCCAGAAAGCGCTCGGTTACATCATTCCACACAGAAATAGTTCAGCCTATCGGCTTGAGAAAATATTCAGGCAACTGTATACAGGCACTCTGTGAAGTGCGGTCCAGCGTGCCTTCAGTTTCTAGTGTTTGGCAACACAGCCCATGCCCATTTCATTATTTTATAGAGACGCTGACGTCATTCTCCGCAGAGCTGTGACAGTCCACGCGGTCGAGCGCGCTCGCCCGTGACCTGCGCAATTCTTTTTCTTCGACGTGCGAGTGTCCAGAAGCACAGAAACCAACACCCTAGTTTCCGACCGGCCCAGGCGAGACAGGAAGAGAGGGATAATATGAACAGAACGTCTCAATTATCAGTTTAATGACTTGCTGAACATCTCAAATCAAATACTGCATTAAAATGAGCCCTCATCTCTCTCTCCCTCTCTCTTTCTTTCACATAACCCAGCTTGCCTGTGGAGAGAAAAGAAAAATAGGTAGCTAGATGAACAAGCCAGGATCACATATGAATGGCAAAATTGTAGATAGAATTTCATAGCGGGATGATACTGGTGAAATTGCTTCGTGTGGATAGATGAGAGGATGAAAATGAGCTCGAAGTGGATAAATGAATGACTGAGAAACTCTCTAGTGAACAGTCACACTTTCCATTCAAATAAATGCATGACAGAGTGAAGGAGGGTTTCCTGGAAGAGGATTTCCTGTACGGTTTGATCAGGCAGTGCAGAGGTGAGATTCCTCTCTATCTCTATTCCATAATGACCGGGAAGAGCCAATCACACCGTTCGCTGGGAAATCAATAGGACACTGATGTCTCTCTCCATCTCTCTGGCAGGCTCTCATTCTTTCGCCACCGTTCTTTCTCTCTCTCTCTCCCCAGTGCAATTCGGGATAATTCTCTTCACGTTGGAGAGACTTTATTGGCAAGACCATAGACAAGTATATTACAACTCAACTGATTTGAGAGGGCAAAGGGGACAAGAATGCATTAGAAAGAAAAATGGCCATTTTTACTGTTTTAGATATGTTGGATAAAAACGTGAAAATCAAGAATACTGACTTTCTTTTTAATTAACTAATTATAAGCCTATATCCACCTTTTCCTCAACGCGAAAGTAAGTCTATGGGTGAGACTTCTGGTTTATTAGCGTTTTTTTAAATAATGATAAGAATAACAAAGTGCAGTAAACAGTAAAACTGTTTGCACTGCAAACCAGTGTGCTCATAAATAAGGTAATACGTTAAAATGATATGGTTAGACACTCCAGTTTGCAATATCAAGCAACAAAATGAGTTTTTTGCAGCTAACAATAGCTGGACGCTGATGAGACCGGAAGCCAGACCCATAAAATTTAAGCCCACTCTTATGTTAAGAAAAAGGTGAATAGAGGCTTTTAAAATTGTAACAGTGGTGTACTGGGATGCAGAAGGATTTATTCACAAAAAGGCAATATACTGTAAATTGCATCTCCTACATAATATGCATAATATTGCATCCCTAAAAAAGCTATCTTACTGTGTCTATTTTAAATGTAGGATACTTGTGAATGATGAACTTAAAAAATCAAGAATACTATGTATTGCAAGTTTCCAAACCGTTGCATAATAAACTGTGGATGAAAATTCACCGAGACATAAATTAGGTGTTTTTATATCTTTAAGAATATAATAAATTAAAGTTTTATTTTTGTTTTCATAACGAACGGTTTATTGCTAGCCATACATGGATTCATTCACAAAAATGTAATATGCATTCATCTTCTACGACAGATGAGCATCCTAAAATCTATTTATGCATTAAAAAAAGCCATCATCCCGCGATGGCGTCATTACCGACCCATCTCTGCCGGGACTCGAACCCGGAGCCTCTGGATTAGAAGTCCAGCGCGCTATTCCATTGCGCCACAGAGACTGAGCCACATGATTCAGCGTAAAGCGAGGTCATATTCTGCATCAGTACCGCATCCTGCAGCATCAGGACCAGTGCTGTTCGTGCTGCAAATGCGTCATGTCCCGCTAGGGGGCGCGCGCGCGACTTCACAGTCTTGACGTCGTGCGTCAATGGCGGACAGCCGCCCTCAGCATCCGAAGGCGAAATAATTATGGTTTATTTTGAATACTACATGAAAACGACAATCATCCTGAAATCTCGGAAACTATATAAAGCCGCTAATTACTGCCAAAGCTCAAACACACCTAATTATTTCGCGAGGTTTACTTTTAACAAGCAGTAATCTGGACAGAACAAACAAAAACCATAAGAGAAATAAATAACATTACATGAAAGTGTCGTTTTGTGTATCATGCCTGTAATTTAGCCTATGTATCATCGTGTTTCAATAGTAGGTTAATTATTTATTTGTTGTAAAATTAGCCCATTATGAAATAACCCGCCCGTCACTTTAGATAAGCTATTGAAAATAACCATATATTCGTAAAATATATAAGCATCTATTTTCGTGCATAAAGGACCATTTACAGTGAAAACAGTAAACGTGATATTATAAAGGCGGTAAACTGGTTTGTATACTCTCAAAAATGGGGAAAAAAGGAAACTACTTACTTTGTATTAAATTAACATTGGATTCTCTTTACCATTAGAGTACTGTTGAATGTATAAATCTGAGGTGAAACGTTTTCAATTCAATTTGTTCAGCATTTTCAGAGAGAGAGAGAGAGAATGTGCATTTTTTGTATTTGTAACGTTTTAGATTCTATGGCAATTAATCTGATGATTTAAATGTGTTATTAAAACTAATGTTTTAAAGGGAACCCTGGGTATTATGGCACGTATGGCTTAATATAACGTAAATGATGTCTCTTACTGAAAGATTTATGTTATTTTGAAAATCCACCTTGTTTTATACATATTTATACATACTATGGGGGCGCCATGATGAAGTGAAATGGTTGTGCTCAGTGAGCCATTGGTGCTTTTTTTTTTGCTATTTTTACTGCAACACAATTCACAATTCACAATATTGATATGAAGAAAACTATACTGAAAGAGCTTATAGGTGGCAATGGATGAAAGTGTAGGCTTAAACCAAATGTCACACCATCAATTTTCCCCACAAGGAGTCTAAACGCTCCAGATATCGATATATATAAGTTTTATTAGTCCACAGTCTTATCTTCCCATTCTTTGCTTCTCTTCTTATCGCTAAGAAAAGCAGTTAAGTCTTACACCACTTCTCTTGTTTCCCTTCGACTAAAAAATTACAAACAAAAGCCACACAATGTGGCAATGTATCAGTATTTTATTTTCCAGTAAAAATAGCAACAGGTAACAGCAGTAGCTCACTGAGCGCAGTCATTTCTCATCATTGAAATAATGGCACCCTCCATAGTCCAAAGTATAAAACGATGTGGATTTTTGAAGTCTTTCATAGATGTTCTGTTACGTATTTTAGTAAAAGACATCATTTACATTATATTTAGCCATACAAGTATTAATACCCGGGGCTCCCTTTAATTAAACATGACTTGGATAGTCCAAAAAATATATTTTGCTAAAATAGTTTTTAGAGGACCCCTGGGGTCCCTAGGTCTTAGTTTGAAAACCTCTTCCCTAACCACATAAACCAAACTGATGC
This sequence comes from Labeo catla, assembly GCA_012976165.1. Taxonomy (NCBI): domain Eukaryota; kingdom Metazoa; phylum Chordata; class Actinopteri; order Cypriniformes; family Cyprinidae; genus Labeo; species Labeo catla. The sequence goes on from VONZ01000042.1 coordinate 1,459,601, forward strand.
AATACTGAAACTGAAACATGATTTGTTAATTCTTGACCACAACAAGTGGAAGGTCATGCCTTCTAGTTTCACATGCAGATAAATGTGTTATCTCCTGATTTATTTATAATTTTTTAAGTGAAGAGGAAGAGAAGTCATGAGAGATGAGGTGCTTTAGGACTCCAGGATGGAGTTTTTCAATAAACATTCAGTGTAGTGATTGCATGTAGTCTGTAATCCAAACCAATCCTTTTTACGACATTACCATTTAAATGAAAAAAGCCCACAGCTATCCTTGACATTATCATTCAGGTGAACAAGATTCGGGGAGAATATTTTAACCTGTGCAGCCAGACTTCAACATTTGGGTTTATTTAAAATACTAACAAGATTCTAATCACAATCTCTTATTAGTGGTTACTACGAAACATCACCTTTACCATAATTACATGCACTGTCCTAAAACAATATCATTATGTGATTCACACTATGATCTTCACCTCTTCATGTCATAACCGAGTCATGCTAAGAGGAAATCACACAGCTGTATTTAGAGGTGTAACTGGAGAATACTTTGCTACCCAAAGTGTTTTTGTTTACCCCAAAACTGAAATCAAGCACAAATCAACATTTTTGAAAATACTGCAATAAAAAAGGGCAAATGCTCAGCCCACTCCTCAAATTTCCATGATTGCTGTAAAGTTCATTTTAAATGCCAAGTTAAGTGCTGTGCCCCTCTTTTCCGGTTTAGCAATGTTCAAGGCATTTAGAAAAAAAAACCCACTGAGGATCTTTTGGGTTGATGTACATTTTTTATTATATTAATGAATTTGGTCCTTATAGACCACTTCTAAGACAGATAAACAAAAGAACACCACTTTCTCCAAGTTCACGTCTTCTTCATTTGTGCGTCTCACCCGGTCCTCTCATGTCTATTGATTTACATGGCAGCAAGACTTATTGATGTGAGAACAGTAAGGGCAAGGACAATGTAGCCAGAACGATAGACTTCAGGAATCTTAAAACCCTTCCCAAGATCCCACGCCTGAAAGAAAGAGAAAAAGAGAGATATGCATTAAAGTGTGATCATTATTTCTGGATATATATATATTAAAAAAATCTAATTAATTACACGATATGCTGAATAATAAATCAAAGTAATATCAGCATTTGCTGAGAACAGACACATAAAATGATAATTCATTATGCAGATGAGGAAAGCACTGAACAGAAATGTAAAATACACGACAGTTCAAAAGTTTGGGGTTTCTCTTATGCTCACCTAGGGTGCATCTTTGATAAAAAACTGTAATATTAATACTATTTAAAATAACTATTTTCTGTTTTAATATATTTTGAAATGTAATTTATTTTTGTGATGCAAAGCTGAATTTTTAGCATCATTACTCCATTCTTCAGTGTCACATGATCCTTCAGAAATCATTCTAATATGCTGATTATTATAATCAATGTTAAAAACTTTAGTGCTTATAATTTTTATGGAAACTGATAATTGTTTTAGGATTCTAAATTCTAAATTCTAAATTCAAAAGAACTGTATTTATTGGTAAAAGCAAAATCTCTTTAACATTATAAATGTCCTTACTGTCGCTTTTGATCAATTTAATACATCCTTGCTAAATAAAAGTATTAATTTCTTGTAAAAAAAAAAACTATTAAACCATAGTGGTCATAATTTTGTACTCTGATCACATATTTGGTCACATACAACTGGTTACACTGTCATGCGTTATTATCACAGCAGGAGTGAGTCTGAATATACTTCATCTATTATTTATATATGTGTGTACCAGATGACGGACGCCGTTGAAAGTGTGGTAAACCACTGGGAAAGCCAGAGCAAATTTGCTGAAAGCAAGAAAATGGGGCCCAAAAGTCATGGAGTGAATCAGATCAAGGTAATATGGGTAACTCTCAGGTAACACCAACGCAGCAAGTGCAAATGCAGAGATTCCTAAGACCAAAAAAAACAAAAAAAACATTGTTATTTAATATTAATATGCAACCATGTAGTCAGGAACACCAAAGATGATAACTATTATGATAACTATAAAGTTTTAGTCCACATCACAGCTATAAAACTAACACAACAATGGAGAGACAATGTTGGAATTACATTCAGAACTTTTTGTCTTTCAGTTGATGAATGAAAAAAAACATTGACAGCCAATTAGAATCCATCTTTGAAGTGCTCGAACATTTACAGGATAAGTCCACTTCCAGAATAAAAATTTCCTGATAATTTACTCACCCCCATGTCATTCAAGATGTTTATGTCTTTCTTTTTTCAGTCGAAAAAAAAACGTTTTGAGGAAAAAATTTCCAGGATTTTACTCCATATAGTGGATTTCAATGGGAGCCAACAGGTTGAAGGTCCAAATTGCAGTATCAGTGCAGCTTCAAAGGGCTCTACACAATCCCAGCTGAGGAATAACAGTCTTATCTAGCGCAACAATTGGTCATTTTCTAAAAAATAAGAATTTATATAGTTTTTAAGCACAAATGCTCGCCTTGCAATATCTCTGCGATGCGTGACTTCACGCGTTATGTAATCATGTTGAAAAAGTCACGCAAGGTTAGTTCTTCATCTGCGTACTTTGGTTCAAAAAGGTAGGGTAGGGTGAAAAACTCCATCTCAGTTTCTCCTCCAACTTCAAAATCATCCAACATTGTTGTTTTACCTTTTTTTGTAAAGGAGGTTTGACTTTCTTTGCACGTTTGCTTTGTAAACACAAATTTGGATCTTCCAACTACGTCATATGTGCGTGATTACATCGAGCTAGTACAAGACAAGCATTTGTGGTTAAAAAGTATATAAATTTTAATGGTTTTTAGAAAATGACAAATCGTTTTGCTAGGTAAGATCGTTATTCCTCGGTTGGGATCGTGTAGAGCCCTTCGAAGCTGCATTGACATAGCAATTTGGATTTTCAACCCACTGGCTCCCATTGAAGTCCACTATATGGAGAAAAATCTTGAAATGTTTTCCTCAAAAAACATAATTTCTTTACGGCTGAAGAAGGAAAGACATGAACATCTTGGATGACATAGGGGTAAGTAAATTATGATGAAATTTTATTCTGGAAGTGAACTAATCCTTTAAAGCAGCAGATGACATAATGTGTATGCTTATAATAAACAGAACATTATCATGCATTGAAGTGGATGCTGATATAGTTATCATTATATAGTTGTCATTTTGTGGTTCTTTAAACGCATTATTGAAAGCCAAGAATAAATGTTAGCTACCTGAACTTAGTGCTACGCCTGTTCCTCTGTGTGAAATGGACATCATCATGGGGATAGACCACCTGAAAACACCAAAGCTATTAATTCTATGTCTTTTTTAGACAGTTTAGTTAGTTACATTCCATTCAAAACTCACCACATTTTTTTAAAAAGGCAACAAACTCACATATACAGTCAAACCAAAATGTATTCACACACCGGCTTCAACATTTCTCACATTATTATTCACTACAGTTTAGAAAACGGTAATAAAATATGGCAAGAATTCGAGAGTTAAACTGTGTCAGAACAAATTCATCTTGATAATCACAAATTAATTACAGTCAAACCAACATTTTATCAGACACCTTCAAAATTTCTCACATTATCACAGTTTATTCGCTATCGTTTAGGTCATAAAATATGACAAGAACTCAAGAGTTAAACTGTGTCAGAACTAATTCATTTTGATAATGTCAGATAACTAGAAAGGTATGTAACAAAACATAGTCAAATCCATTTTTTGGTCCCAAATTTTACTGGTAGTCCACTGTATGAAGAATTTTTGGGTATGACAATTTATTTTATTTTGCTATCCTCACTTACATTAATGAACTACAGTGTCCTGCACCTACTAATAAAAAAATATCAAGAATTATATCTGGTGTCTGAATAATTTTTGGTTTGACTGTATAATCCTGTATAATTCACACACTCCAAAAAGCAGATGTGTTAGCACTCACTTGTAGATGGTTATATGTGGTGAGACAGGTCGGTTAAGTCTTGTGTTTTTTGCCCAAAACTTGTTCATTTCCTCATTTGCTGTAGTTCCCATAGGAACAGCACTGAAAAAAGGAATAAAATGAGCTTTTACATAATTATGAATTCTTTATTTCAAAATGTGTTAGGAAAACACGAAAATACTCACTGTCTGTAGAGTACACCAAACTGCGACCGTGACGAACACAGACCCTGCCGGGCCACTGTCCTTTAACACAGAGAAACTCCATATTTCAGACACGTGCAAAATACATATGTAAGTATAAAACTAACACATTTAAAGGGACAGTTCACCCAAAAGTGAAAATTCTAGGTCTGGGAACATTTCAGTTACATTGCAGTCTATGGAGAGTCAGAAAGCTTTCGGATTTCATCAGAAATATCCTAATTTGTGTTCAGATGATGAATTAAAGTCTTACAGGTTTGGACCAACATGAGGGTGAGTAATTAATAACAGAAAATTTTATTTTTGGGTGAACTGTCTTTTTAAGTACAATTTAGAGGTCGACCGATGTATCGGGTTTGCCGATTAATCAGCACCGTTAGTTAATTGGCGGAACTCTCGGTTATCGGCAAAAATCTATGCTGATAGTTTTTTCTGGGTTGGGTCCATTGCTGGAGCGGCTGAGAAGGTCGCCATTATACAGCAAATTCCCTATAGTCTTTGTTATACAGCACCACAGCGGCCTCTAGTGGCGGAAATCACTGACAGGGCATGCGTTTGTTTAGACACGTGACACTGCGCGCTGCACAGAGCCACACATTTCAAAGGCGGATTTAAAACATCTACAAAGAAACGGTGTGTACAGTATACTGTATTGCATGTTTTGAATTCATATTTGCATGAATTTGTTGACTAGATGCTGCATTAGTGGAAAAAGGACAGCAGTATACTTTTGCCCGTTTGGTGATCAAATAAAGCCTTTTAGACCGCCGCTTGAATTGAAAGCGACGCGTCCAGTGTGTGTGATACCGGATAGCTGCCAGTTCTTCTAGACGCAGCGCTGCACTTTTGCTCGTTGTGTGACTAACATATATTTATATTTTGATTAGATAACCACAAATGTTCTAGAATAGACGCAGTTAAATTGTTAAACTACACAATGTCCATATGCTTGATTGTTGATGTAATGGTAGCACTTTACAATATGAGTCCATTTGTAAAATTAAGATTGATAAAAGCTGTAGAATAGAAGTATTGGTCCTTGTTAGAGTGTGTTAATTTCAGCATTTACTAATATATATTTAAAAATTTTTTAGTTGCTTTTGTTAACATTAATGAACAATGAACTAACTGTAATGGTCAATATATAATTAATATTAATATTTTTATTCATTTACAAAGTATTGTTCAGTAGGCTACTTAAAAAAAAAATAGTAGAGCACTATTTATTTTCAGTTCAGTATCCAATTTAAAAACTATCGGTCGATTAATCTTTATCGGCTAGTGTGGTCTAACCTAGTTATCGGTATCGTAAAGTCCAATATCGGTCGACCTCTAGTACAAATGCACATTTGCACAGTTAAAACTGTGTAGCTGGGACAGCTGTGTATTCTGTACATTATAGATATCCCAACTCTAGCCTTTAACTTATCAGATAATAAAGGACGTTATGGTAATATGGTCTTGGAAAAAAAAAACTGTAAACACAACAACGGCACAGACCTGGCATATGATATTAAGATGTATTGTTTGATACAAATCACCTAACATGATATAAATAACATCTATTATGGTTAATCCTATAAATCTCAGCTGCTAAATCTGCTAATGGCAGTCATGACAAACTGTCTGATCCAAAGCATGTGATAGGACTCCAGAGACGAGCTCAGACATATAAACATTACAAATAAAGTGACACACAACATACTACTCAAGAGTTATTGAATTATCATAACTGATTTGATGTACAGAATCTGGTGACCTAATAACCTAAATGACAGTAGGAACAAACACAGCTATTATGTTATATTACTAATATTATTTTGAAAGCAACTTGACGTTGAAAGAAACGTAAATGGACTGATAATTAAAAATACACAAAACAAAATAATACACATGCTATAACAGATCAAAGTGCACTTGTTAGATATAGAACACGTTAACAACATCAGCAAACCCTAAATATCACGACTATCAAAACGCCAACTAATATGACTTCAAAAGTATCGTCACAATGATTAAATTCATCTTAAACAAAAGAAAAAGCAAAACTGTCACATTTTAAAAATAACATGTTCGTACTGACCTTAGAAGCAACGCCATGTTTTTGAGCTGGAGTGTTCGGACGTGACGCAGCAGGATGTTAAGTCAAAAAAGAGGTCATAAACCGCCGCCATTTTGGTGAGGTCAGTACAATCGGCATGTGAGGTCACTGCGTAGTCACTTACGTAAATTGATATTTATAGTCGGTTTAAATAATAATAGTCGAAAACAAATGTATATTCAGCCATTCAGAATTCATTTTTATTTCATCTTCTTTTTCACAGTTTAGGTTGCACAGTGAATTAAGTTAGAAAACATGTCAAGTTCAACATCGCAAATGTCCAACTACAGATATTCACGCATTTTTTTGTTGATTTTTATTTTTATATTTCTTACAAGTATTTAAATAGAATAACAGAATTATACTCAGTAATATTAAAGCGCAATTCTAATGTATTTGCATTAAACTAGTACAAACAAAAGCTTGCAATATTAGCTATTTGTACAGTACATAAACACCAACTGCAAATAAATATTTGAACCATGTATGTACTACATTTCACACACAAGTGAAAACTCTAAAAGAAAGCTTATTTCCAGCCTAAATGTTATAAATTCACAGCAAAATCAATTCAGTAGAAATGTAATGATCCTGAAACCTATTCTTCTATTAAATCATTAACTTACTGAGGATAATGATATTCAGGATACATCATGTAAACAGATTACGCCCAGTGCATGTACATGATCACACTCTCTCTCACACACACACACACACACACACACACACACTCGTTCTTACATGATAAATGTCTATGATTGTCTGATTCGTCATTTGTCTCATTACCTTTCTTCATATCTTTTACAAACAGACACACACACCAGCACTCATGCACAGAGATTGCTTATTCGTGTTAATAGTAGGTCTCTTTTTCCACCCAGCCTGCAAATGAAAGACAGATAGAGCAAAATTAATTAACTGAATTTAAAAAATATATGCAGGATAAAGCTCTATGCACAAGCATTCAATTACTAGGCTCTACAGATTCTCTGTAATATTGCTGTATTGTTTCCTGGACCTTAAATTTTAATAGTACTATTGGAAAACGTTAGCTGCACCATATAAATTCAATATGCATCAGTTCAGTTCAAGTTCAAGTTTTTATTTACCAATTATACTTACAGAAAACATATAAACAGTACAGTTAAATAACATTGAAACTAAACTTGTTCATGAATCCTTTGTTTGTCCTGAACAGTTAAACTGCCCGCTGTTCTTGAGAAATCCTTCTGGTCCCACAGATTCTTTGGTTTTTCAGCATTTTTGTGTATTTGAGCCCTTTTTAACAATGACTGTATGATTTTGAGATCCATCTTTTCCCACTGACGGACTCACATGCAATTATTACAGAAGGTTCAAACGCTCACTGATGCTTCAGAAGGAAACACGATGCATTGAACTTTTGAACAGAAAGATGTGTACATTTTAGTACTGCCCTTCAGTAGCTACAGAAGATACTTACATGCTTTCTAGAAGACAAAATAAGTTACATTTACCCTGATCTTCAGATTCAAAAAGTTTTCACCCCCCATCTCTTAAAGCATCATGGTTCTTTTCTAAAGCATCAGTGAGCATTTGAACCTTCTTTAATAGTTGCATACGAGTCCCTCAGTTGAAAAAAATGGATCTCAAAATCATACAGTCATTGTGGGAAAGGGTTCAAATACACAAAAATGCTGAAAAACCAAAGAATTTGTGGGACCTGAAGGATTTTTCTGAAGAACAGCAGACAGTTTAACTGTTCAGGACAAATAAGGGACTCATGAAAAACTATCATTAAACTAAACCAAAAAAAAAAAAAACAGCTGTGAATCAAAGTGTATGTAAACTTTCGAACAGGGTCATTTTTATAAATTCAACTATTATTTTCTCCTGTGGACTATATGTAAACGTCTTTTATGTGAAATATCTTTTTCAAGTCGGTACTAAATAAAAAAACAACATGCATTTTGTATGATCCCTCTTATTTTGGTAAAATAATTTACATTTTGCAGATTCTGTAATCTTTTGACTTCAACTATAACTAATAAAACTACTAAACTTTACAAAAACAGGAAGATTACTTATAATAACACTGCTCAGAAATGTTCTTTGTAAACATCTGTGCTCACCTCCTGGATTCCTGCGTAGGATTAATTTACGGATCTCGTCATACACAAAGATTAGCAAACTGTACGGGAAAGCACAGAACCACCACATAATCCTGTAAAAGGAATAAGAAAATAAGAAAGGAAAAGGTGAGGACAGGAGGAGCGAAGAACATAAGCTCTTCTAAGGAGCAGAAATGTGTGTGCGTGTCCCTTACTTGAGTGGGTACATCCTCAGGGCAATGTCCATACCGGGGCAGTAGGACAGGAAGGCGGCCAGAGCCGTCTCAGTAAACAGTCCGAAAATGAGAATCCTATTCCTGTAAGTGCACAGGTTAGAGAATAGCCTTTAACAGAGACGTATGCAAATATCACACTCTTGAGTGCACTCACAAACACACACACACACACATATACTGACTTCATGCCCTGTTGGAAGACGGAGTTCCTACGTGTCTTGCAGATGATGAGGTCGGCCCACTGCACCACCACAATGCTGACGAAGAACGAAGTGTGACAGGTGAACTCGATGATCTTACGCTGCTCGTAGGTCTGAAACATACATATTTAAACAGATACAGAATGAAATACAAACATTTTAAAAATAGCAAACATTCCGCACATATGTTCTGTAATTGTTTTTAAAACAAAATAGTGCTGTCAAAATTAGCATGTTAACGCAGGTGATTAATTTTGGTGAAAAATGTTTAAAAATATTTAACGCGGTTAACACGGGCTGGCCATTCCACTCACAACTGTTGCTTCTGTCTCTTTTTTCTGCGTTTGTTTAGACACAGAACGTCTTTACGACCACATCAAACAGGAGGCTTATCAGACGCACACTCTACTTCACCTCAGCACCAGACGCTAGTCAAATGAGCGTGAAAATGGTACAGGTGACAAGGAACTTCAGTAGATCAACAGTAAACTGCGGTCAGATGAGATGCTGTCAGACCATATGTCAGTAAAAACAAATTTACCTGTCCTGTCAGCCTTTATACTGCTCTTCAACTGCACGCACGAATACGGCAGCGCGCACTGTAGCTTGTATCATTTCATATTAAGGGAGTAGTTCACTTCCAGAACAAAAATTTACAGGTCATTTACTCACCGCCTTGTCATTCAAGATGTTCGTGTCTTTCTTTATTCAGTTGATAAGAAATTATGTTTCATGAGGAAAATATTTCAGGAATGTTCTCCATATAGTGGACTTCAATGGTGCCCCCAAGTTTGAAGTTCCAAAATGCAGTTTAAATGCAGCTTCAAAGGGCTCTAAATGATCCCAGCCGAGGAAGAAGGGTCTTATCTAATAAAACGATCGGTCGATTTTGAAACAAATAGACAATTTCTATATTTTTTCAACCTCAAATGCTTGACTTGTCTAGTTCTGCGTGAACTGTTTTTTCTGGTTCAAGTTAGGGTATGTCGAAAAACTCCCATCTCGTTTTCTTCCCCAACTTCAAAATCTCCCTACATCACTGCAGAAGTACCAACCCAAAGGATGTCAAACGCCCTTTACAAAAAAAAGGTAAAATAGCGATGTAGGACGAAGTTGAAGTTGAAGAAGAAAATGAGATGGGAGTTTTTTGACATACCCTAACTGTATTGACCCAGATTACAAAGACTATGCATGCGCATCACAGAGACGAGACAAGACAAGCATTTTTTTGGGGGGGAGCTTTGCCTTTTATGCCTTTTATTGTAATAGAACAGTACAGAGATGACAGGAAAGAGCTGCGAGGAGAGAGGGGAGCGGGATCAGCAAAGGACCTTAAGACGGGAATCTAACTCGGGTCGCCGTGAGCACAGCTGCACTATATGTCGACGCACTAACCACGAGGCTATTGGCACAGACACAAGATGAGCATTTGAGGTTAAAAAGTATATAAATTGTCAGTTTGTTTCGAAAATGATCGATCGTTTTGCTAGAAAAGACACTTCTTCCTCGGCTGGGATCGTTTAGAGCCATTTGAAGCTTCATTTAAACTGCATTTTGGTTGAAACTTGGGGGCACCATTGAAGTCCATTATATGAAGACCATTCCTGAAATGTTTTCCTCAAGAAACATAGTTTCTTTACGACTGAAGAAAGAAAGACATGAACATCTTGGATGACAAAGGGGTGAGTAAATTATCTGTAAATTTTTGTTCTGGAAGTGGACTAAAGTGAATGAAATACTGTATACTGTCTTTATGTTGTTTCTACATTCATTTGAAGATTAAAATTATTGAAAAATAAAAGTATATTTACAAACTTTAATGTTAGGTGGGATTAGTCGCGATTAATTTCAGAAAATGTGTGATTAGTTAATTATTTTAAGCGATTGACAGCACTAGTTAAAAACTATGGGTTACAAATAAAAAAAATAATAATTTTGGAAGGAATATGGCAAATATATATTGCCTTCAAAAATATATGTCAACTTTACATAAGTAAAATCAATGTCAAAAATTTTTACATGATTAATTACACTTAATCACATAAATATATTTGAGTAATTGGTTTTAATTTTTTAAAATGATTCACCAGTATATTTTAAAGAAATTAATAATTTCATTTAGCAAGCGTGCAATAAAATTATCAAAAGTGACATTTTACATTTGTAACGTATTACATTTTAACGTATCATGGTTTCTACAAAAATATTAGGCAGCACAGCTGTTTTTTAAAATTGCTATTAACAATAAATGTTTCTTGAGAAGCAAATAAGCATATTAGAATGATTTCTGAAGGACCAAGTGGCACTGAAGACTGGAGTAATGATGCAGAAAATTCAGCTTTGCCATCACAGGAATAAATTACATATTCAAATATATTAAAACAGAAAACAGTTCTTTTAAATTTGAAATAATACATTACAATACTCCGTTTTTTTTGCAGTATTTAAAAAAATAAATGCAGCCTTGGTCAACATAAGAGGTGTCTTTCAAAAATATTTTGCGTGTGTGTCTGTGTGTGTGTGTGTGTGTGTGTGTGTGTGTTTACCCATTGCTGTCCATAGGCGTCCTCCAGGTCATTAACTGCACGATCGTCCCAATCCAGTCGAATTCCCAGCAGCGTTTGAGGCAGAAAGCCATTCTCAGCCATGATCACAAAATAGGTAAAGAATCCTCCCAGCGCCTGGATCATACCTATACACAAAATACATATGCGCAGATAAACACATGTAATTGCTTTTATCCCTGCAGAGCATGAAAAGCTACTTTATTCACAATATTATTCAGAAACATGAGGCCTATTCAGATTTCCAAAGTGGTTTTTCATTGATACTTATAGTGTATAATCTATATATTTCTTTGCAAAATAAGTTGCATGATTATTGAGGATAAAAAGGTGTACATACCACATAAAAAAAACAACACTATCTCATACTGCGCACATAAAATGAAGTTATAAGTAGTTAAAAACTGTTTATTCCCCCTTTTACCATGTCTTATCTTGCCTAGGGCAACAAGTGAACCTAGCGACCCATCCGAAAATAAGTGCACGATGCCTGTGATGTTCATTTGTTTGCACAAAGAGATTCTTCACAGACCACAAAGTTTACAAGAATTAAACTATAAAGGGCATGTGTGTGCGTTTGCTGCTATCTGCTTGCAAGTGCATTTGAGGCTGACCGATCTGTCCGTAAGCCATGCTGATGAGCCTCTCATTCACCAGCTTGTCAGTTTTGGGGTTTCGGGGCTGACGCTTCATAATGTCACTCTCTGCCGACTCGTACGCTAGAGAGATCGCAGGAACCTGAGAGAGAGAATGATGACAGTGATGACAGAGACGCTCATATGTGTGTGTGTGAAATGGTCTGGTGTCTGGCACCCGAGGGCAGTATCACACTTGACAGGAATTGGAAGTAAGACTGAATGCGCACAAGTGTGAGTGTGTATAACACACCATGTCAGTTCCAAGGTCAATGCAGAGGATGGTGACGGTGCCTAGAGGCAGTGGCACACTGGCGATGATGAAGAGCAGGAAGGGTGTGATCTCTGGGATGTTACTGGTCAGGGTGTACGCAATCGACTTCTTCAGGTTATCAAAGATCAGACGACCTAAAACATATGTTTTATATGTATAAAATTGACCATTAAAACTAGTCAGGCCAATACATTTAGAAATTTGAAACTGAGAAAGCAAGGAAAAACTGTAATGCTTCATTTCTTTAGTCCTAATACTTAATATTCCTTCTCTGTTTTACCCTCTTCCACCCCCGTAACAATTGAGGCAAAGTTGTCGTCCAGCAGGATCATGTCAGCAGCTTGCTTGGAGACGTCTGAGCCAGCGATTCCCATGGCAACGCCAATGTCAGCCTTCTTCAGAGCAGGGGAGTCATTCACCCCATCACCTGTCACTGCCACTATGGCACCCTGCAGCCAGAGCCAGCCAATCAGAATTAGAGTCAATGACCAGTCAGCCAGTCAGAATCACAGAAAGAGCTTTCAGGAATTCAGAATTAAAGACCAGTCAGAAAATCAGTCCGAGTCAAAAAGTCTGTCAAAAAAAATGTACACTACTGTTCAAACATTTTTGGTCGGTAAGATTTTTCATGCTTTTGAAAAAAGCTTAACAATGATGCATTAATTTGATCAAAAACACAGTAAAACATTCATACCATGCAATATTATTATAATTTAAAATAACCGCTATCTATTTTAATATTTCTATTTTAAAAATTTATTTCTGTGATAACAAAGCAGAATTTTCAGCATCATTCCTCCAGTCTTCAGTGTCACATGATCCTTTAGAAATCATTCTAATATGCTGATTTGGAGCTCAAGAAACATTTCTTATTATTACCTGTGCTGAAAACAGTTGTGCTGCTTAATATTTTCTTGGATTTTATCTCTAAATTCTGACTTTTTTTTCTCAGAACTGCATGATATAAACTTGCAATTGCAAGTTATAAAAGTCAGAATTGCATGATATAAACTCACAATTCTGACTTTTTTCTCAGAATTGCACAATATAAGCATAATTGGGGGCAGCCGTGGCCTAATGGTTAGGGAGTCAGGCTTGCAATCAAAAGGTTGTGGGTTCAAGTCCTAGGTCTGGCAGGGATTGAAGGTGGGGAGAGTGAATAATTAGGGTGAATGGTTAGGGAGATGGGCTTGCAATTGAAAGATTGTGGGTTCAAGTCCCAGGTCCGGCAGGGATTGAAGGTGGGAAGAGTGAATAATCAGCGCTCTCTCCACCCTCAATACCACGACTGAGGTGAGTCCCTTGAGCAAGGCACCGATCCCCCCAACTGCTCCCCAGGCACCGCAGCAGTTCCTTTCCTTTCCTTTCCTTTTCCTTTAATTGTGAGAAATAAAGCCAGAATTGCTTGCAACTTGCGGTTCGGACTTTATTGCAAATGCAAGTTTGTATCTTGCAATTCAGACTTTTTTTCTTGGAAATGCGAGTTACTATCCCACATTTCTGACTTTTCTTGCAATTGTGATTTTGTATCTCGCAATTCGGACTTTTTGTAGCAAATGCGAGTTTGTATCTCGCAGTTCTTTTTTTCTTGCAATTGTAAGTTTATATGTCACAAATCTGACTTTTTTTCTCACAAATGCAAGTTTGTATCTTGCAATTCTGACTCTTTCTCAAGATTGTGAATGCACATCTCGCAATTCTAACTTTTTTCTTGCAATTTCGAGTTTATATTTTGCAATTCTGACTTTTTTTTCTTGCAAATGCAAGTTTGTATCTCACAATTCTGACTTTTTCTTGCAAATGTGAGTTTATATCTTGCAATTCTGACTCTTTTCTCACAATTGCGAATGCACATCTCGCAATTCTGACTTTTTTTCTTGCAAATGCAAGTTTATATTTTGCAATTCTGACTTTTTTCTCCCAAATGCGAGTTTGTATCTCACAATTCTGACTTTTTTTCTTGCAATTACGAGTTTATATTTTGCAATTTTGACTTTTCCTCACAAATACGAGTTTGTATCTTGCAATTCTGACTTTTTTTTCTCACAAATGCAAGTTTTTCTCACATTTTTATCACAATTCTGACTTTTTTCTCACAATTTTGACATTTTTTCTCAGAAACGTAAGGTATAAACTCACAATTGCGAGTTATAAAGTCCAATTTTGAGGAGATCAGAATTGAGTATATATTTCACAATTATGTAATCATATACCACAATTCTGACTTGATAACTCGCAATTGCATGTTATAAAGACAGAAATGTAAAATATAAACTCGCAATTCAGAGAAAAAAGGTCACAATTGTGAGATATAAACTACCAATTCTGACTTTTTTTTCTCAGAATTGCTAGTTCAGATCACAATTCTGACTATATAACTCGCAATTACACGTTTACAGTATGCAATTCTGAGGAAAAAAGTCGGATTTGCAAGTTTATATCTCGCAATTCTGACTATATAACTTTAAATTGTGAGTTTATATCATGCAGTTCTGACTTAACTCGCAATTGTTATGAAGTCAGAATTGTGAGATAAAAAGTTGCAATTACCTTTTTTTATTTTTTATTCAGTGGCAGAAACAGGCTACCATACCAGTTACTGCCCACTTCCCATTGTAAAATAAACAAATCACAGTTTCTGCAAATAGTGCATTATGACAAAGGCATCAGTAACCAAAATATTGCCTTTTTTCCAACACCAATGCATACAGCACCTTTAAGAAAAACCTGCTAAAATGAATGTAGATGAAAAACTACCAAAGGTCTGATATTTCAATCTAGATTGTATTCGGTGAAATTTGTCATGTGTAAGACTTCTAGTGTGTGATATTTTAATATTCACAAAGACACACACACACCTGTCTCTGGCAGCCCTCCACGATGATGAGTTTTTGTTGGGGTGAAGTGCGAGCAAACACAATCTCCGTGTGGTTCTTCAGAATATCATCCAGATACTCGGAGCTCATGTCCTTCAAGTCTGAACCATGAATCACACAGGCCTTAGCATCTCTGAAACGCACACACACACACACAGAACAGTTCCCAATTCCATTATCTGTGAAGAAGCAATAAAAGCAGATAAAAACCCATTCAGATAGATTTAGTTTACACACACATATGCACCCATACTCTCAAGCAAACACTCAAAAGAGACAGATTCACACACACAGACCGTGGATTGACTTGGCTGAGAGGTATATTAAGTCTGTCAGCGATATCCTCCACCGTCTCGTTGCCCTCAGAGATAATGCCGACGCCTTTAGCAATGGCCTTAGCGGTTATAGGATGGTCACCCGTCACCATGATAACCTGTAAATATGGATTTCGGTCACCATTGACATTGGACACAAAATGCTGAACTATAGATTAATGGATGGAGGGAACCTATAAATGGATACCTTAATACCAGCAGAGCGGCATTTTCCTACAGCGTCTGGCACTGCGGCTCGAGGCGGATCGATCATGGAGATTAAACCCAGGAAACAGAGCTGGTTGACTGGGAAGTTCACATCATCAGAGTCAAACTCAAAACCCCTCGGAAACTGTGAGGGAGAGAGGAACAGGTGGCAGAACCCTGAAAGAGAGAGAGGGTAGAGTATTAAAGAAAGAAGGAAAGAAAGAGGAAAAGAAGGAAGGAAGTACTTACCCAGAACCCTTTCACCCAGTCCGCCCAGCTCCATGTATGCTCCCTGAAACGCGTCCTTCCAGTCATCGTCCAAGGGCATTTCCTCACCATTGATCATTATGGTACTGCACCTGCATTATCAATCCCCCAATAATCACAGTTACTGAATAAAGATATAATGGCTGTGAATAATCACAGATATTAGTCGCAGCTATGGAATATTAATGGATCAACCATAATTACAGCAATTAGTTTTCCAGCAAATTATGATGGAATTATGATGTATCATTAAAAATCACAGTCATTGACTCATGTTTGTTATTGCCAATAACCTAATGTTGTTTTAGTATTATTTATATACCATTAAAGTGTTAATTAATATTGTATAATTTTGGCTTTAACTTGAATTAAATTTAATTAAATTCTGTTATTAATTACTCATCCTCATGTCATTCTAAACAGAACTTTGTTTATTGTCAAAAAAGATTTATTCAGCAATTTTCTCTCTTCCGTGTCACTTTTTTGAAGTGTGTTCATGAGAGTAAGAAATTGCTGAATAAAGTCATTATTTTTGCTTTCTTTGCACACAAAAACTATTCTTGTAGCTTCATAAAATTACAGTTGAATCACTGATGCCACATGGATTATTTTAACGATGTCTTTACTATCTTTCTGGGCCTTGAACGTGTCAGTTGTCTTATTGTCTGTGCAGGTTCTGAAAGCTCTTGGATTTCATAAAAAATATCCATAAAAATTTTTGTTCTGAAGATAAATGAAGGTCTGACAGGTTTGGAACAACATGAGGGTGAGTAATTAATGACAGACTTTTCATTTTTGGGTGAACTATTCCTTTAAGTTTCAGTAATGTTGTTATGTGCTTTGTCATTTTAATTATTGTTATTATTATTATTGGCATTTTTATGCCTTTATTTAGATAAGACAGTGTAGGTAAGACAGGAAGCAAAGTGGGAGAGAGAGAATGGGGTGGGATCATGAGGTCCATGAGCCAGGATTCGAACTCGGGACACCCCCAGCACAACAGCACTATATGTCCAGTGTCCACGCTAAACATTAATTGTTTTTTATCTTTAATATTCCTTCATAGCTTTAATCAGTTTTTATTTCAGTTTTAATTTTGGTAATCTAATAATTTTTGACTTCATTTATTTATTTCAGTTAGTTGCAAAAACAACTTCTAATTTCTAATTGTATCTAACTTCTTCAAGTTTTTCATCTGATATAAATGTAAATACTACTTTATATTTATTTTAATACAAAAAATGAAAATTATTTCAACAGCTTTTTGAGTTAACAATAACAATACTGCAATAATCACATATATTAATAACAATTACTGAATTATGATGAATAGTTAGAGCTTTTGGGTCTTTCTGTAATTGTGGGTACATCTCATGTCTGTGAAGTATATTTTTAACATATGTTTTCATCAATATAAAGCTTTGATGCTTAATTTTCTAGTACACAATTATATTTTCCCAATCACACTACTATATGTTGAAAAAGCCATATCTTTTGTATAAAAATGATGTTCATATCACATACAACCCTGGTATTCAGCTGTCCGATTTTGCAAAGTTGCTCATTCTACCCTGCATTTAAGCATGAAAATACCTCAAATATAAATTAATTTCATAGCTTTGCCTTCAGTTAGATTAGGTTATCAAGACATTTGGGTGTGCACATCAAAAATAATAAGTGTTTATTGTGATATAACGTGTTTTATTTGTGTCCGAAAAACCATTGTCAACTAAGTTACCCACTAGAAAACCCCCCTCAAAAAGAAATGGTTTGTCCCATTCTCACATAATTATTGCACAGTATGATGATATTTCCTCTTGAAGCACATGGATGAAACACTTAGTTATGCTCTCTCTCTTTTCCTAATATTGGTTAAACTAGCAAACCTGTGTTAAGAGTGGATTAATTGACTGTCAACAGTGTTACACAAGTATTATTGTTACAAATTTTAACAAGACAATTTAAAGAAAACTTATGTTTTATGAAAATATATTTCTAAACATACCAAACGCTAAGTAGTTCTAGGCTTCCATGTTGAGTATAGACCCCAAAACACTAAAAATGTCAACTAAGTTACCTGTCAACTGTGTTACCCAGTAAAGGTAACATGGTGGACAGCTGCAAACATAGATGGTATTTTATGCACATATTCCTACAGATCACCTTTATTTACACAGCACTTTATACAATATAGACTGTGTCAAAGCAGCTATGTAAGGTCATGTTTGGGTTTTTTCGGAAACAAGAAAACTTTTTTCTTCACACTGTCAAATTCTAAACTTACCGCTAATTATAGAACGACCATTTTATTCATCGATTAAAACTATGACGTCTCATCATTAATCACAGATATTGATTCATGTTATTCCTGTTCTATATATGGATTCACTGTATCAAGGTCTGGTATTGATTACCTGTCCAGAATCCTCTCTGGGGCTCCTTTCATCACCAGCAGGTGTCCAGTGAGACTGTCTTCTATCTCGTGAATAGACAGCTAAGAGAGAGAGATGGGGATGATTATTTATATCTTAATCGATATCTGTATGACATCGACATGATTTGTTTGTTTAAAACCTGTACAGCTTAGGCTGTGTGTATCTTGTAGGTATACCTGGTATTTGTTAGTTGAGTTGAATGGGATTTCTGCCACTTTTCGGTTGTTTTCTCTGAGAGTCTGAACACAGCCGGACGAGAGCTCGACACACTTCAACAGAGCAGACTCCGATGCATCACCTGCTGTGTCTCTCTACAAACACACAGAAACTCACAATGTCACAAATCAAACAACAGTAGAGCACAATCCCTCATCTTAATTATGATTAATATAAATGTACTGTACACTTCTGTTCAAAAGTTTAAGGTCGGTAATATTTTTTTTCAAAAATGTTTTTCAGTCTTGTAGTCTCTTGAAATAGCTTTTTTTATAAAAAAAAAAAGAAATTTAAAATGTAATTTAGCAACTATTACTTCAAAAATCATGGTAATATGCTGATTTGGTGCTCAAGAAACATTTCTCTTTATTATCAAAGTTGACAGTGAAGAATGTGAGTTGCATACTTGCGGAATAAAAGTACTAATTTCTTGTTTTTCGTGTGTATGTGTGTGTGTAATTTCTTTTGTATGTGGTGTATTACCTTGCGCACAGGAATGCTGTCTTGTCCAGGTTTGAAGACAGCACGGTTACAAAGTCCTGCCACTCGAGACAGAGAAAACCATGTAGGAGAGCTTTTATCAAAGCAACAGCCTATACACACACACACAGAGTGAAAGGGAAAAAAAGACATTTTGGTCAAGTGTGCTCAAACAGTTACAGATGTATGAACAGATCAAGAGAATTATCCCTGTAAATGTTCAAACGATATCACAGCACTGGCCATTTAGCAGATGCTTTTCATCCCAAGAGACCTAACATATGCTAATTGCTGGGACAGTGTCCTTAGAGGATTATGGCTAATGTGCCCTGTTCAAGGACACAATGGCCACCGTAACTGTGATCAGAAACACTAATTGACACTGAAAGCTTACAGTGTGTCTTAACTAGGCATGTTCTCATTAAAAAAATCGTATTTGCAATAGATCTGCGTGGAAAAGAGATTGACAATCAAGCCATCATTCACTGATAATCTCTTCTTTCTATAAGCTATTAACCACTGCAACAAGATTGATTTAGTTAGTTCAGAACTGAGTTTAAATGCGTGAACAAATCATTCTGTTTTGTGAAATGAGTTAACTGATTCATTGACAAGATCTGACTTAAAAGAATTATTTATTCACAGATCATTATCATTATTATGGCATCATTACTCTCACGAAAGCACTAATAAGAGTTAAGGCAGGATTTTCAGTGAAGAATGACTTAAATTGAATCATAAGACTTTAAAATAAAATGCATGGACTACCTCTGTAATGCTTTTTTCGCTTTAGAGCATTATTTTAAAAGATTAGTGTGTCTTTCTTTAGTTAAAAAGAATTTAAGGTTTTTGAGGAAAACACACCAGGATTTTTCCCCATATAGAGGACTTCAATGGGAGCCAACGGGTTGAATGCCCAATTTGCTGTTTCAATACAGATTCAAAGGGCTCTACACGATCCCAGCCGAGGATTAAGGGTCTTATCTAGTGAAATGACCCGTCATTTTCTAAAAAAAAAAAAAAAAAACGTACACTACCAGTCAAAAGATTTTTTTGTTTGTTTTTTAAAGAATTCCCTTCTGCTCACAAAGCTTGCACTTATTTGATTCAAAATACAGCAAAAACAGTAATATTGTGAAACATTTTTACCATTTAAAAAAACTGCTTTCTGTTTGAATATATTTTAAAATGTCATTGAATCCTGTGATCAAATCCTTCACAAATCATTCTAATATGCTGATTTGCTGTTCAAGAAACAGTTATTATTATTATTATCATCAATATTTAAAACAGTTGAGTACATTTTTTCAGGATTCTTTGATGAATGGAAAGACACAAATATTTCTGTGAATTAAAAAGTTTTTGTAACATTATACACTATATCATTAATTAGGAAAGAAATTATAGAAACTAACACTTTTATTTAGCAAGGATAATTTAAATTGATCAAAAGTGATGATAAACACATTTATAATGTTACAAACGATTTCTATTTCATATAAATGCTGTTCTTCTGAACTTTCTATTCATCAAAGAAACCTGAAAAAATTCTACTCAACTGTTTTCAACATAAAAATAATAATAAATTATGTGATCATGTGACTGGAGTAATGATGCTAAAAATTCAGCTTTGAAATCACAGGAATAAATTACATTTGAAAATATATTAGAAAACAGAAAACAATTATTTTAAATAGCAAAAATATTTTTATATTTTACTGTTTATGCTGTACTTTGGATCAAACAAATGCAGATTTGGTAAGCAGAAGACACTTTTTTAAAAAAACATTAAAAATCTTACTGTTCAAAAACTTTTGACTGGTAGTGTATATACTTTGTAACCACAAATGTTCATCTTACACTAGTTCTGTGATGCGCGTCTACAACTTCACGCATTACTAAATAAAGTTGGAAAGGTCATATGTGGTTAGTTCTTTGTCTGTGTACTTCAGTTCGAAAAGGTAGGGTAGGGCAAAAAGCTCCATCTCATTTTCTCCTCCAACTTCAAAATCATCCAGCATCGTTATTTTATCTTTTTTTGTAAAGGGCGTTTCAGCCTACTTCACACGTGATCTTTCCAACGTGACTACATGAAGTTGTGGATGCAAAGCTAGTGCAAGACAGGGATTTGTGGTTAAAAAAGTATATACTTTTTCTAGTTTCACTAGATAAGACCCTTATTCTTTGCCTTGTGTAGAGCCCTTTGAAGCTGCATTGAAACTGCAATTTCAACCTTCAGCCCATTAAACCCCATTGAAGTCCACTATATTGAGAAAAATCCTGGAATGTTTTCCTCAAAAACCTTCATTTCTTTTCGACTGAAGAAAGAAAGACATGAACATCTCAGATGACATGGGGGTGGGTAAGTTATCAGGAAATTTTAATTCTGGTGTGAACTAATCCTTTAAACCTATGTGTCCACTAGCATTCTAACCTGATTGGTCCTCGGTGGTGTCAGCCTCGTGGATCTGGTTGTCAAACCACATGTGAGCGACAGTCATCCGGTTCTGAGTCAGGGTTCCAGTTTTATCTGAACAGATGGTAGAGGTGGAACCCAGAGTCTCGACGGCTTCCAGATTCTTCACCAGACAGTTTTTGCGAGCCATGCGCTTAGCAGTCAGAGTCAGACACACCTGAGAAAGATTGAATGGAGTTAAAAGAGAGACGACAACGTGCCATGGTCTTTCTGCTTTTTGAAAAGTGCTTTTTCGAGTTTGTAAAAATCTATGGCAGAGGGAGCCTTACAAAGAGATAAAAAAAAAAAAGTAAAAAGAAAGAAAGAATGAGAAAAAACTTCAGAACGTCTGTGCATGCTTCTGTTCAAAAGCTTGGGGTGGGTAGGATTGTTTAACATTTTTGAAAGAAGTCTTTTATGCTCACCAAGGCTGCTTTCATTTAATAAAATATGAAACAGTACAATGTTAAATATTGTTACAAAACTGTTTTCTATTCTAATATATTTTCAAATATGTATTTCTGTGATGGCAAAGCTGGATTTTCAGCAGCCGTTTCTCCAGTCCTCAGAAACCATGATGCACTTTTTTCTAAAATTCCAAAGAACTTTGTAAAACCAGAATGTCTTTATTGTGACTTCTGATCAATTTAAGCTCGTACTAGCTTAAATCAGCCTCGTACTAACTCCCAAACATTTGAAACATAGTGTATATGAATGTCACGATACAGTATGTGTTTATATGTGTCTCACCGTGACAGTAGCTAACAAGCCTTCAGGAACGTTGGCAACAATGATACCGATGAGGAAGATGACGGCCTCCAGCCAGGTGTAGCCCAGAATGAGTGACAGAATGAAGAAGGACACGCCCAAGAAGATGGCCACACCTGTGATGATGTGAATGAAGTGCTCAATCTCCATGTTGATTGGGGTCTGACCCACTTCCAGACCAGATGCCAAAGTCGCAATGCGGCCCATCACTGTACGATCACCTGTAGCGATCACTATGCCATGGGCTGTACCTGCACATACACAAAAGCAACCAAATAACATGTGAAATTAAGACATAGAAGTGTCAAATAAATGCAAACGAATGCATACAAAAAGAAATGAATTAATGAAAACTAAAGAAAAATAATTAAGCATTTGAATGAATTAATTAATAAATGAAGGACTGGCCTTCCACACAGTTGGTGGAGAAGAAGCTGATGTTTCTGGTCTCCAGAGGGTTTTCATGAGTAAATTCCGGAGAACGGGTCTGAGGCTCTGACTCTCCGGTGAGAGACGAGTTATCCACCTGAGAAAGACAGACAGGAAGTACAGAAGAGAGGATGTTCTCTTTCTGATCTCAGGCTTCTTATTAAGATGATAAACAAAGCAGATCTCAGATCTGAGATTGTTCTCTTAATATCTATCGACATCACTCGCGCTCTCTGTACCTTGCAGCCGCTGGAGGAGATGATCCGGAGGTCTGCTGGGATTCTGTCTCCGCCCTTGATCTCCACCAGATCTCCTTGAACCACCTGTTCTGCATTTATCTGAAGTTTCTCTCCCTCACGAATCACCATAGCTTGCTGAAAAAAAATAAAGTCCATTCCAAAGTTCCTCAAACGTGATGATGAAGAAGGGGAGAGTAAGCATGTCAGAACAGAGTTTGTAATATGCAACCTACTTCATGAAAAAAACACATTTGTGAAAATCTGTATGAGTGTGAATATTTATAGATGATATACTGTCATTCAAAAGTTTGGGATCAGTAAAATGCGCCAATAGCCTCATGGTTAGCGGGTAACATTTAGTGCCATTGCGCTGCGGGCGACCCGAGTTCGAATCCTGGCTCATGGACCCTTCCCGATCCCACCCCCTTCTCTTTCTCCGACTTTGCTTCCTGTCCAACTACACTGTCCTATCCAAATAAAGGCATTAAAATGCCTAAAATAAATCTTTAAAAAAAAAAAAGAAAGAATCAAAATTTACTGACCACAACTTTTAAATGATAGTTTATATTTTTACAAAAGATTTCTATTTTAAATTTGAACTTTTTATTAATGAAAGAATCCTGAAAAAAAAGTATCACAGGTTTCAACAAAATATTAAGCAGCACTTAATATTTTTTCAACACTGACAATAAATCAGCATATTCGGATGATTTCTGAAGGATCATGTGACAGAGGACTGGAGTAATGATGCTGAAAATTCAGCTTTGCATCACAGGAATTAATTACATTTTAAAATATATTTAAAAAGAAAACGGTTATTTTACACTGAAATAATATTTCACATTATTACAGTTTTTTCTGGATGTTCAATCAAAAAAATGCAGTCTTAATGACCATAAGAAACTTCTTTAAAAAAATATTACAAATATTACTGATCCCAAACTTTTAAACAGCAGTTTGTCACTTTACAATGGCGCCATTGTTGGCTATTAAACCACACAGATTTTTTTAAATCACCATTTTAGTCTATTAATTATGCTTTCCATGTATGTTACCATGTATATTGCATTTAAAATAACTTTAAAATTACCTTTAAGAATTTATTTTTTATTTAATTTTAAAAATCAAAATCAGTTTATTGTGTTTTTTAATTTTAACATTTATACTGCATTTAATTTGAAAAAGTTACTTTAAAATGACAACATTTAATTACATTTAATTTAATTGGATTTCATTTAATTATGCTTATTAAACTCATTAGTAAAAAAAAAAAAAAAGAAAGAAAAACAAATACATTTTCATCTTTGCCTTTATACTGATTTTTATTTCTTCATTTTACTTCACCACATTTATTTTCTGTATTGTCTATTTCTGTACTGTCGCAATTTTGCAACCAGCATGCCAACAAAGCTAATTCTGAGAGAGGGGGGTGGTAGAATGACATGTGGTTTCTTTCATAAGTTAAGAAGGATTTACATACATTTATATAAATCATACATTGGGCTTTTAAATGTTAAAAAGGATTTACATGGATTTATGTAAATCATATAAAATATTGCTCATAATGGTTTCCATTTCGGATTTGGTATCATTTACATGTATTCATTATAGCAAACACTTTTATCCGAAGCAATCCACTGCTGCTATCATACTGACCTGAGGCACCATGTTTTTGAATGAGTCCATGATCCGGGAGCTTTTGGCTTCTTGATAATATGAGAAGCACCCGGTTATGATGACCACAGCAGCCAGAACCACACCCAGATACAGCTGCAGCAAATCAGAGACAGGGAAACACAAGTCAAGGGTCAGGAGGTTCAAAGTGACTCACATTTTTTGCCTTATAAGTTTTAAGCCAAGCTCCACCACTCTTTTTTCATCTGTAAATATGCTATAGATAAAAAACAACAACAATTACACAACCTTATGCAGAGCTGCTGACATCCTGCAGTTTAATTTATACTGTAATTCTTTATGCTAAAATGCACCTGTAAACTTTAGAGACCAGCATGCAACAGCTGTTACCATCTAAATCACTGCAAAGGTTTCTCAGGGAATTACGAAATAAACAAAAGCTGCCATATTTAACCATATTTACATGAAAAATAGACATAAACGTTGCAAAACAACTGCATAGTAGGACCATTTTAAACACAGACATAATGCCAGTCTTAAACTAAACAGTTTAGAATGAGTACGCACAAAAATCACGATGTAAAAGAGCAAACACAGTTAAATGATCCTTAAATTCACATTTTCATTTATCACTGACCCTAAACTGTCCCACAAGCAGCTGGGAGCTCAGTCCACAGACTGGGACTCATTCATCATACTGGATATGGGACAGCAGAGCTAAAAGCAATGAATCCACCTCAGTCGCCAACAACGTGTGTAGCAGGTTTTAATTCCCCTCTGGTGGACTGAGACCAATTTAACTCATCATTTTTGTGATTCCCTCTTTTAATCGGCTTAAATACGGATTTTAGAAAACTTGCACAGGTATTAGGTAAATATTACAGACATATGAGTACTTTTAGTCCTACGACTTGTATGAATTATAGTGTATGAATGACTAATTTGTGTTACCTGCTTCTTTTTATAATGACGGTTGTTTCAGATTTAAGCAATGAGTAAGCTGAATTTTTAAACAGGAAACTACAGATTTGTAAAAAGGAACTTGCACAGGTGCAGAAGAAACTGTTGAATAAAATCATTATTTTAGCTTTCTCTGTGCACAAAAGTATTCTTGTAGCTTCTTAACTTTGAGGTTGAGCCAGTAAAGTCACATAGACTATTTAAACGATGTCCTTACTACCTTTCTGTGCCATGAACGTGGTAGTTGTGTTCCTGTCTATGCAGGGTCAGAAATCATTTTAATCAAAAATATCTTAATTTGTGCTCTGAAGATGAAGGTCTTACGAGTTTGGAACGACATGAGGGTGAGTAATTAATGACCAGTGTTAGGGGTAACGCATTACTTTTTAATTGACAAGAAAATATCAGTTTTTTTTTTTTTCAAATAAGTAACGCCAGTTACTTTTCTCCTCATTTATTGATTAAAAGCTCTCCTGTCCCCACGTTGAGAGAAATTCGGAAGTAAGATGTTAGTTCTAGAATAAATGTGAACATGCATTAATTAATCTCACTCACAAAAAACTGATTCAGTATTCCTCAAAAAGAATAAAAACAGCGAAATTCAACTCAGAATATATGTTAACTAATACAAATATCCTTTACGCATTTAATCCCATTTTATTAACCAAATGTCTTTGCTGCCGAACTTCGATGATTCAATTCAACCAATTTAATAAGCAAAAATTACTCAAGATAATCTAACATTTGTTTTCCCTTTTTTATTGCTGTAGAGTTGACATTCTACTGTAAAGATGTGAATTTACTTTTCTCAAAGCCTGAGGCTTTTGGTGTGAAAAGGCTTTTACATTTGCCAAAAATAGAATTTTTTATATTAAAAACAAAGAAGCAAGCCCTGCCCAGATTTAAAAAGTAACGCAAAAGTAAAGTAACGCATTACTTTCCATAAAAAGTAACTAATATAATTAGTTACTTTTTTAGGGAGTAACTTAATATTGTAATTAATTACTTTTAAATGTAACTTTCCCCAACACAGTTAATGACAGAATTTTCATTTTTGGGTAAACTATTCTGTTAATTCCTTCACAACTAGATAATGAATTGATTTTAAATGCACAAAGCTAGTAGCATCACCTAAGCTCAAATAACTAAAACAGGATCCAGACCAGAGGTTGCATTAGACTTTAAAGTCGCTGTCATTTTGACGGACAGGGTTGTAAAAATTCCGTCATAATCTATTTTTACCCGTCATGTTCATATTTTAATTATAATAACACATTTAATTGCTTTTATCTTTGTTCACATTTCCATTTTTAATTATGAACCTACAGGACGATATAGGCATTTCTTTTGAAGAGAACAGATGAATAGATGAGACTGTGTTACTTTTTATGTTCAACACCACACCCTGCACTCATAGCGATTTTAATATATTCTCATTTTTATGAACCAATATCGATTCGTAAACCCCATTGATCTTTTGGTGTATGCTGTTTTAAGTTGATGAATAAACAGTAGTGCACCTCTTATCCAATAAATCGCAACAGGCTAAGCTTTGTGTTACTTTTGATATGAAACAAAGCCTTACATTTCAAATTCTATCCATTTCATTGGGAAATTCAAGCAATAAATACCGTTTTGGCACCTGTGACATGATAGCTCATTGTAGCTTCTGGGTGCTCACCTGTGCGTAATCAAACGCATAGCAAAACATTTGTGACAGTGCCTGCGTCCCAATGTGCATACTATCCACCCTATCTGCCTTAAATAGTATTGAAAATTACTACTATCACATAGAATTTAGGATGGATAGGATGCACATTGGGATGCAGGCAGTTTTCATTTTTGTTCTGGATCCTGTGCTCTGCTGTTACACTGGAGCGCACTCGCCACCAATTGGACAAGGGGGAATTACTGTTAGAAGTTACAATAGATCACTCTCAGTGTAGTCTGTCGAAGTGACAGGCGGCCTTCAAATTTTTTCCATCACTGATAAAAAAAAAAAATCCGTCAGTGACGGACAATTTTCAGTTAACGCAACCTCTGATCTTGACAGATTAAAATCTGTAGCTTAAAACAGGCCTCAGTTCTCATAACAACTGACAGTCTTACTGGCTGCTTAATAAGCCCTCTTATTCACATTGGCTGGACAGTAAGTGCACTCACATTGTCATTGACAGGCTCATCCTCAGTGGCCGCCTGAATACTGTAGGCAAGAAAGCAGAGGATGGCGCCGATCCAGAGCAGGATGGAGAATCCTCCGAACAGCTGCTTACAGAACTTCACCCACTCTGGTGTGGTGGGCGGCGGGGTCAGCGCATTTGGACCATCGCGGGCCAGAATTTCTAGCGCTCTCTTATGGGTCAGACCCTGGTGGGATGGAGACAAAGTTATTTAAGATTCCCTGCAGCAACTCTGAAGACTCTCTGCTAATAAATACAGCTTGAACCAGTCTAAAGTAGTTTACTGATCTAAAGTGGTCACTAGGATGGTGGTTTTAGAAAGGTTTTAGGGCAATCAGCAGGTCAGGATTAGAGACCACGGCAGCTTTTTTCTAAAGCATTATTAGGCTCGACTGTGGTTTCTATTTGTTTTTAGGGTTGCAATGCTTTTGGGAAATGCAGTTCAGGTTAACTAAGCTGAATAAAATAAAAAGAAATAAAATGAAGCAAAATATGAAACTAATTAAATTAAATTAAATAAAACAAAATTGAATAAAATAAAATAAAATGAAATAAAATTAGATTATATGAAATAAGGTGAAATAAAATGAAGTGAAATGAAGTGAAATAAAATGAAATAAAAACAAATAAAATAAAAATAAATAAAATAAAATAAAATGAAAAAATGAAATAATATGAAATAAGATTAAATAAAATTAAGTGAAAAGAAATTAAAATCAAATCAAATGAAAATTAAAATACAAAAATAAAATAAAGTAAAATGAAATGAAATGTTATAAATTAAGTGAAATAAAATAAAATAAAATGAAATAAATTAAACACAAAAATAAAATAAATGAAGCGAAATATGAATTAAAATGAAAAACAAAATAAATAGAATGAAATGAAAATGAAAATGAAAATAAAATGAAAATGAAATTATATGAAATAAAATAAAGCAAAATGAAAAAATGGAATGAAAAATTAAATAAAAATAAAATTCTATGAAATATGATGAAAATGAAGTGAAATTAAATTCAAAAGTGAAATAAAACGAAGTGAAATGAAATGAAATAAAATGAAGTGAAGTGAAAAAATAAAGGTGAAATGAAATAAAATGAAATAAATAATAAAATAAAAAATAAAATAAAATAAAATAAAATGGAAAATTAAATGAAAAGAAATAAAATGAAAAGATATGAAATAAAATGTGAAATGAAATGAAGCTAAATGAAATGAAATGAAAAATGTAATAAAATAAAACATTAAATAAAATGATGTGAAATGAAATAAAATAAAATACAAAAATAAAATGTAAAAAAATAATAATAATACCAAAAAAATAAAATACAAAACTTCTCAATGTACTTATAGAATATAGCCCCTTTAAACCAAGCTTTTCAAGGCACTTGCACACAACAGGAAAACAATGTGTGGATACCAACTAGACAAGATTAAACCAGTAAACTAAGCTGCAGCAGAAAGTTACAAAATATCACAAAATAGCTCAAAAAAAATCTATTTATTTAGCAAAAGCTATTTTTTAAACCAACTAACATCACTAAATAAGATATATTCCAAAGCCACGTTTAGTTGGCCGTGGGTGCATTGTTTTAATGTGCCGGTGGGTAAAATGTCATCACAATTTGAAAAATATCCGATTCATTATAGCAAATGTCGAGGGTGAAAGTTAAGATGACTCACTCTGGCAAGGTCAACTCCATAACGAGTACTGAGCTCATCTAGAGACAGCTTATGATCATCCTGTAGAAACACACACAAGAACATCAGATATAATACAGCACTTCATGTTTGCCAATTAGTTGGACCATCAAAATGTATCACATTCTTCTAGAGACGATTTCATTGTTTGATTTTTAATTATCATCTCTTACACTCTCATACCTGCGGGCTCACACGTTCTCTCTCTTTTTTCATGTACACATATGCACAGACACAAAATAATAATTTCTTACCAGTGACACCTCTTTCTTCAGCTCATCTAAATCTTTATCTTTCATCTTTCTCTTTCCTCCCGTCGGAGCAGCCTCAGGGCTGCTTTCATGTCCGGACTGAGACAGAGAGAATAATACCAAGAGAATCAAATTTTATTACTCAGATGTTGCTCCTTCATAGCTTATGAGACTTCTCGGTTTCATTCAGTATATATCTACATAGCAATAAGTGAATTCAGCTGAGATTTTTCCTTCCTAAGGGTATTTACATCATGTTTGCACACATTTGTTAATTAGTCAGATGGATATTTATAGCTAAATCATCCTTTTTCACCTGAATTGTAGCTCTGTACTTTAATGAACTCCATTATATGCCTTCAAAACTACTATGACACATCTTTGACAGTGTTATCAAACATTAAGAGGACTCGAGCATATTGGTTCATGTAAAGTAGTGTACTTTGTGCTCGTCTCTGGCAGGAAAAGTGTGCTGTGTGCTGACACGCTAGGAACAGGGTGTCATGGAAATCACCTGGTCCTGTCACTCTTACTCAGCTGTGACTGTGTGCGTGTGTGTCTGACACGTGTACAGACAGAGCAGCATGTGGAACAGAGAGAAGATCATTCATTACGCCTTAAATCAGACCTCTTTTCAGAATTAATTCATATTAATACCAATCAAACATCAGCCAGCCTGATCTATTACACCTCTCAGCCTCATTATGAGCACACAGACAGTATCACATTAGTAAAATTGTGTTCAGATAAACACACACATGTCAGATGTAACAGAAATAAAATTCCACTGTGAATCTCAGAAAAATTGTCAGGAAATGTTCAGGTCATATTTTTCCACCCCAGAATGAAACATCAATTATAAATGTAACCTATTTTAGGACTTATTTTTAACATTTTGGTTGCATTGTGATTTTCTATGCCATTTATAAGCCCTATTCCCTCCTCAATTCACAGATGTACACGTACATATATTTATATACATACTACCAGTCAAAAGTATTTGAACAGTGAGATTTTTAATGTTTTTTAAAGAAGTATCTTCTGCTCACCAAGCCTGTATTTATTTGATTCAAAGTACAGCAAAAACAGTAAATTTCTGAAATATTTTGACTATTTAAAACAACTGCTTGCTATTTTAATTTATTTTAAAATGTAATTTATTCCTGTGATTTCAAAGCTGAATTTTTACCATCATTACTCCAGCCACATGATCCTTCAGGAATCATTTGAATATTCTTATTAGCTGCTCACAAACATTTATTATTATTATTATTATTATTATATTGAAAACAGCTGAGTAGAATTCAGGTTTCTTTGATGATTACAAAGTTCACAATGTTAAAAAAACCAACTTTCAACTTAAAAAGGTAAGTGTTTGTGCTGCCTTACAATATTAAGTTTACTCAACTTAAATTTCCATGTTTTTATGTAGTACAACTTAACATTTCATGTTGACTAAACGTAAAATTGTATTTTTTAAATACTTTTTTACTTTCAATAAAAAAAACATTTGATACAATTATACAAGTCAATTTTTCCCTTTAAGACATAATTTTTTCTTCACCAACAGGTAAAAAAAAAATAGGGGAAAAAATGTAATAAATAAATAAAATAAGTACAGAACACAGTCACATATTCATATCAAATCTCTTGTGATCCCTAATTCCTAGTAATTCACATCAACTGATAATAATATTTAATAATTAAATAAAATAATAAATATAAAAATTATAAGAGAGGGAGGATTATGTGAGAGTAAGGGAAATCGATATAATATAATATAATAATACTTTAATACTTTGCCCATATCTTTTCAAAGTGTATACAGATACAGAGAAGATTAACATGGCCCCTGCAAAACGTAAAATTTTAAGGCAGCACAAACACTTACTTTTTTAAGTCGAAACAACTTTTTTTAAACAGTTTTTAAACAGCATTTATCTAAAATAGAAATCTTTTGTAACATCATAAATGTCTTCATCAACATTTTTTAAAAAATTTAAAAAATTAAAGTGTTAATTTCTATCATTTATTTCCCCCCAAAAATTAAAATCATTTTTAAAAGTAGCATTTGTAAAGCACAATTGCAAGTAACCATCATATTTTTTAAATCAGTTTTTTAAAATCCATTTTTTACTACAGTAGTAAGAATAAGACTCTTTTTACATTATAGCAAAAGTTAGTATTCAAATTTGCTTAATTGTCATAATGTCATAATTTGAATGGTTTAAAAAAACATTCTTTATTTTCTTACATGCAAATTCTAATTACATTTTTGTTCTTTTAATTTTGTTGTGACACATCACCCAGACATTTCTTTGTGAGATTCACCTTTAATTTTCTTCCTGTCACTTATCTCCCACACAAATCATGCCGTATTCTTCAGAAACGCTGTGATACTAAACCAATATATTATTTAAGGGTGCACAACACTCATAACAATCTGTTACAGAAAGAAAGAAAGCCGGCGAGAGAACAGGATAGACAGAATAATTGATGAAGCACCACAGGAAGACACACTCACCCCTTTTCCCATGTTCGCTGATAATGAACTGACGCCCAGATTTCTCCCACTCTCCCCTCACACGTGTGGAAGACACTGGTGGCTTTTTTTGGAGGTAACATACCCTTCCCCACCTGATAACACACACACACACAGAGCTTGTTCTCTCCCCCCATTTGTGCCTCAGGGTAACCCGAAGCTCACTTCCCACCCCCTGCCCTTAAAAACACACAGACACACACACAACCTCCATGCCCACGGCTCTGTATACCTGCACCTGCTACCACTTTCCCCCCCTCTTTCTTTTTCCCTTACACACACTTTTATTATCATCATTTATTTTATGCTTGTTTGAAGGGCAGAGGAAGCGAGACAGGCTGAATTCTCCATCACCGCGATCTGTTGGTGATGATGTAGCTTGAGGATTTCTTTGCCATCTAAATCAAACCTTGAGACTGTGGGAACTACAACTGCCATCAACGTCTCTGCCAGATCCATTAAGAACTGGACCGGAGAGAGCAGCTGCTCTCCTGACCCCGCTGTGCCCGGCAGCAATACTTGGCTGACGTAAAAATCAGTCATAAATCACATGAACTTCACATTCTACACTATTCATTGTCTCTATGGAAGACATATTTCACTTTTTACAGTTTCCTTTTCTTTTCAGGCTGATACAGATCAAAATGGTCTAAACTTTGCAGAGGCAGTCTGTGTGCTCTGGTTATAGCATATTATTATCTACTTAATAAAAATTATGTAGTTTACTGACTGTCTCTTGAACTCTTGGCACTAAAATGGATGATAACATTAGACTACTACAGGCAAACAGGGCCAGGGAAGTTTCCGCCGAGGAGGCAAGGGAGGCAGTGTATTGTGCATCCTCAAAATATTGGATGAGACAAAAATTTGTAGTACAAAAATAAAACAACACCTATATTACAAAATATAACATTAACAGTGTATAAATCACTTGTTTTTCTAAAAAAACACTGTCCAACAGCGACACCAGCAGGTAAAGTTATAGCTGGAGTCCGCTTCTCTCTCCCCTCCCTTGAGCCCATTGAGTTTTAACAGACCCCCAAAGCATGCCGTGAGTTTTTGGGGGGTAACTGAGAATGAATGGGAGAAAGTCACGTTAGAAGAGGCCTCCATTGCGACATGAGTGGATATGATTGTTAATGTGATAAATCCAACCTCTTGTGTTTCTGCGCGTTCTTCCTTCATGAATCAGTCTAAATAAACAATAAAATGGCTTTAATATGAAGACCACTTTGTTACATCAAAATAAGACTTAAAATGGCATGAAAACATGATCTGTGGGAGTTTTTAGTGAGTAATCAGTTTTTAAGGTAAATTTCCATGTCTGCGACCAATATTGACTTAGCTTTGATGACTGATAATCTGAAAAAATAAAAAAATATATATTTTAAAGTAAATTACTCAAAAGAATAGCTGACAGTGGTTCACAAATAAAATATATTGTTTAAATTGGCTTGAGTTTTATTTTGGAATAAATGTAAAATGCTTAAAAATACTTGAAGAGATTCATACTTGGCTTTAATAAACTAAACTGAATATTGATTACACTGTTACAATGTAAAAATATAAAATATAAGTTTTCTGAGAGTGTAAGTCATGTTTATTTAACCACGTAAATGCGACTGAGACATGAATTTACCTTTGATTAAAAAAAAAACTGAGGCCTTTGCCTCCTCATTTACTATAAACTATAATTATGAAATATTAATCTGTAATCTTCCCTGCTGAAAAAAAAACAGCTAAAACCAGCCCTAAAACCCTGGTTTAAGCTGGAAGTAGCTGGTTTTAGCTGGTCTCCCGGCCTGGTCAGGTTGGTTTTAGCTGGTTGTTCCAGCTGGTCTCTCAGGCTGACCAGGTAAGACCATCCTGGAAGTGGCCAAAATCTCTCTAAAACCAGCCTGCTGACCAGCTAAGACCAGCCTGGATGACCAGCAGGGTTAACTTAATTCTACAATTTTAAATAAAAATCCATTGGTGTGTGTTAACCTGTTGCCTCATGTTTTCTCGTTACAAAAAAGAACCATTTTATTTGATGTTCAATACTTGTTTACTTAATTTACTTTAATTTTGTATGTTCATTGCTTTAAAATACACAAATAAGGATTTCTAAAGTAAAATGGGGTTTAAACTCCACAGAAAATAGATTCAAATAGAAACGATTTTTAAAACATTGGTTCGATCAATATTTTTAACGAGGTTAGGCACGTCCTTTTAGCTTACTTGCATACTTGTCAAGTGGGGTAGCAACAGTAGTCTTCCACTCCTGGGTATGTGTGGTTCAGGTTCTTTTTAGTTCTGGTCCTACAGTCAGGCGCCTGGAGTTCTTTCGTCTGCCTCTTTTGCGTTTGCCCTCCGGTATCCACGTCCATTTAGGCCTACTGACGATTTGCTGACAACTAAAATGCGTCATTTTTGAACGTTTCGCGCCCTCTTTTGCACCCTAATCATTAAGTGTGCTTTGTTTTAATTCTACAGCACACTAGAAACCTTTCAACGGCGTTTTCAAACATTTTACTACCCATAAACATTACATTCAGTGCGTATATTCACTTGGTAAGTTATTAGGCGCTCACAAATAGAAGAAGTGTTCGCCAGAGGTAGTAACCATAACAACAGCACTCGATCGAGCGTTGGGTCTTTATCGCAAAGTACAGTAAACGGAGAAAACATAATATTGTCGTTAAATGCTTTTGGTTCTTTCAAATGTCTGTAAAAGGATACAGTAAAAGGTAGATGTTGACCAGCCCGTGCGCCAAAACACGCGAGATGGGAGTAAACAAGAGTCGAATTTGCAGAGATTTTTTTTTTACATTCCTACCTTCCCAGGTATGTTGTTCTTACATTAATATATGTATTTATTAGGCTACATCTATACTTTAACTATAACTATACTTTATCCAACTTATTCTTCAAGGGAGAAGCAAGACGTCATGATTTGCTCAGTAACCCGGATACGTGGCCATACTGGCGATACTCGGATGTAAACAACAGCACTGATTGCATGGTTAATGTACTACTGAATATGTTGTTCTGCTATTTTATGCTGTCTAAACCACGAAAAAACGTGTGAAAGCTGCTAAATCATATAGAGAAGGACTCTATATGATTGCACGCAGGAAAAGAGTGCAATATTTTGACAAACGAAAGTTAATAGGTGGTAAACATATGTATGAGCAGGATTAATTAAGATATTAGCCTAATATTTCACCTACCTGACTGGAAATGATAAGAACAAGCATACATGTTGTCAAGATTCTTGCCCTGGTAATCCTGGTTTAGTTTGCCCAACCACAAATGCCTTTTTTGTTCCTCAGACAGTTGTTTGCCCTCTTCTCCTTTATTTGTTATAACTTTTGGCAGCCTATAGCACTACTAATGTCCGACCAATTAGTACAGCCCAAAACATGACAACAATAGATTATTTTCAGCAGCAATTATCAGCAAAATATGCAAGTTTTTGTTCGGTTCAGTGGCATTGTTTACATTCAGTGCCCCTAATATGGCCAACTGATACAGCTGGGGACAAATTCTTCAAACAATATCATATACTATTAGAACTGAACTGAGCTAGATGATGACATCATTGAATCCAATGATGAACTGCCTTTACCTGAAAATTGAGTGTTAACTGTTGGCCTTGTGCATTATTGATGCAATATTTCCTATTTAACACTGTACAGCCGCTTTGTCACAATTGTGTATTGTTAAAAGCGGTATATAAATAATGGTGACTTGACTTGACTTGACTTGATGACTGTGATGAGTAGTAAAAACAGACCATAAAATTGATCTACACATGGCTGCACCTGCTCTTACAGGAAACGTAAGGTGGATAAAGTTATTCAGCTCATTCTTTCAGTGCACACAAAAACACACAAGGGATCTGGTTTTTTATTGATGTTTTTCTGAAATTATTTAAACTTGAGATTTTTCTTTTTACAAGACACTTTACAGAAAACCAAAGTTAACTGGGTTAAAGTCAAAATAAAAGTAAAAAATAATTAGACTTTTTAATGGAGTTTGAAGAAAGAACGGTTACATAGACCTGTACCAATACAGGTGCACAATACATACAACATGGGAATTCCCCGATATTTAAACAAAGTTTAATGGCAGGTACCATGTGGCTGCTCGACATTTACTCTGAGATGCATAAAAAGCATCTGGCTGTAGGCTAACAAACGTATTTCCCACAAGCCCTTGCAGTTCTATAGCTTTTCCTAGCATTCCCAATGAGAGCCCCTCTCTGGTTTGGGGCTGACATGCATAGACATGAAGACTTGAACAGAAAAACATATCCTGTGAGACCGAGAGATGTTTACTGTACTTTGGCTTGACTTCTCACCTGAATATGAGTTCAGTCCGAGTCTTCATCCAAGTATTTCATAATTTATTTCTCTCTCAAAAACTTCCAAAATCCCCTCCACCCTCACCACATCACTTCCCGTGGCCTCAACATCCTGATGGTAAACATTTTCATGAAGAAACACCCACATGAATTCTGCCATGTCAGTCAAATGAAAGTGCAGAAATATTATTAAACATCATTAAACTCTATTACATTTCTGCTTCCAACACACAAACAGTCCCAGGGTGCTGCTGCACAGCTTGTCATTACTAACGATGACGTGACGAATGTTGCTACAATGTTGTTTTTACGTCGTTTTGTTCCCCAAAAACGTTGACAGGTTACAGACACATCATCAGACTAAAAACTTACACATACACGCATCTATCGTAGTCAGCAGAGAGCTAGCTAAGTGAATTTTGTACTGGCGTCTTTGCGACAGTATGGCCGAATGAAAATGTTTTCTCCTGTGGGCAGCAGGGGGCAGGAGAGAGCACTGGGGTTTTCTTACCAGCAGAAACAGGGGATGAAAAGAGGTGGTGGTGGATGAGCGTTCGTGATAGTTAGACGAGGATTAGAGAGAGGTGAAGTAAAACTATGACTCGGGATGGAACGATGATGGGCCTTGCTATTGATATGTGTGGAGATGTCAGGGAAAAAGTGCAACCATAGGAGCCGGCCCTCATTGGACAAAAGAGAGACATACTGTAGATAGTTCTCCAGTTACAAGTGAGTGTTAAAATAATCAGCTGTTTGTCAGACAACAGCTTATGTGGACAGACATGAGAATTTGACTTAGAGTATCAAGTAACTCTCACAGCGTGTGTTTGAGTGTCTCTGCCAACAGTATCGACGTCATTTTGGGTATATCAGTCACTGCAGTCAGAGCAAAAACACATTGCAACTCTAAGTCAGATTCAATTACCTGTCAAAAACCTATTGGGGTAGCACTTAAAATTGCTTGATGGATACATGAGATGTTAGTGAGTGTTCGACGAAATATGAACAAATTTTATGAGGCTGAAATGAAAGTCTGTGTGATTCTGTGACTAAAAAACTAGTGCTATATTTAGCTCTCAGTAAAAGAAGGGCGGGAAGGGGAGGCTACTTTTGGGGGCCGGCCTACAGGAAGTGATGTAATAGCACCAGTAAATCAGATGACAAGAATGGTGAACGTATAGATGAAAAAGTAGAAAAAAAAAAACAAAGAAAGGTATCAGAAGTGCTATAAGGAAGAGGGATTAGAGAATAGGAAGAACAAAGACAGACAAAAACAGAGCGACAGGCAGTAAAACAGAGAAAGAGAGGGAGGGAATGAGAAAAAAGGCAGTTAATATAAAGTTCAAAAATCATTTTTTAACAAAAGTACAAAGTGTGAAAAGTGTGCAGCTTGGATTGTGTTCTTGTATAAGATTGCATGTGTGTACAGAGAGTTGTCTGTCACTTAAGAGGAAATCTTCACCATTCTGCCATGATTACAGCTCTCGCAAACTGTCAGTGTGTGCGTAATGGACGGCTCTCAGCTCTGGGTTTTGTTGTGAATGTGTGATTTATTTTATTGTTATTATTTTATAAGACTGTGTCCTAACCAGGTGCAAGACAACAACTTTCAGGCGACAAGTAATTTGTCTGACCTCCCTGAAAACAAAAAACGAGCGTTTTTTCACAGAACAGATGTACAATATACGACTAGAGTGGGGTTCAAAAGTCCACACTGAAAATCTGGGATTTAACTGGAAGAAATCCCACAAGGTTTTAAGATTTAGGACTTTAAATGAGAACTTAAAATGCTGCACTATTTGTAGTTTAATACATAGTTTAACACCTTTGTACAGCCAGATGTTCTTGCATCCATTTGAGCTCAAGATACAGTTTGGATCATCTAAAATCAAGCTGGAAAATATTATCATCAGGTAGTTCAAGCAGCTCGAACGCTGCTTTTTAAAGCAAAAGAGGGACAAATCAAATACTAACATATTCTAAAATTCATATAAATTTTTAAAATTCAGTTTTAATCAAATTGATACGCCAATTATAGAATGTATAATTAAAAAATGCATTAAAGTAGAGAAATTTAAAATAGAAGCTATTCAGAATTTTGAACCTCACTAAATGCGTATTTTAATGTGGGCAGCGCTACACGGCTGAACATAAAGCAACACAATTTATATATAATTCTAATATATAATAATTATATACTATAATTATAGAGCATCTTGTCGCAGCTTGTCGACCTAGATTGGACACAGTGTTTTTTTTTTTTCAGTCAGAATTAAATAGAGACAAACTTCACCCCTCTCCTGTCCTCCTGTTTTTAAAAGATTCATCTTTAACTCCTCGCCTCCAAAACTCTCCACCACCCCCTCTTCTCATACCCGTCTCTCTCACTTGAGAGCGATTTTGCGCGCGAGTTGCGAAAAGAACGCGGTGGGACTTTTAGTTTGCCCTCCCTCTTTTTCCTGTTTAGTGAGCTCTAGCTCAATGGTCATAAGAACCCTGCCCTGCCTTCCCATCCCCGCTGCCTCTTCCTGGGCTTGGGTCTGGGTGGTGGCGGCCCCGCTCTGGAGCTCTAGCTCTCTGCTCCACAATCCCTATTTCTTCTCCCTGCGAGACTCCTGTTTCTTCTTCTCTGACGCCGCCGCCTTCAGCTTGGCCGGATCCGTCACAGCCAAAGCCTGAAAAGAGAGAGGGAGTGTGGAGAGGGGAGGAGTGAGTCACTACGGGAGGAAAGAGAGAGAGAAAGAGAGAGAAATAGAGAGATAAGCAAGAAGGAAAAAGAGAGAGGGGGGAAGATGTGGATTAGGTGGGAATGGTCAGGTGAGTTTAACGGATGTGAGGAACCAGAATAAGGGAGGTAGTTTCATTACAGAAGAGAAGAAGAAGAAAAAAGAGAGTGAAATGCTAAACGAGTGGTTAGAAGGAGATGAACACCAGGGGAACTTTCGGTTTCTGGAAAGGGAGGACAAAACAGGAAGTGGCCAGTTAGGGAGTGATAGCGTGACATCACAGCACCTGAATAAAAGAATCTTTAAACAGCTGACCTTTGACCCCTTGGGAATCTGAAACATGTTTGATTATCTATTGTTGTTTTTTTTCATAAAGAAGGTTCAGTTCTGTCAGAAACCTGAAATGGTGCAGTGAATAGTGGTGAAAAGATGAAGTGAATAATTTTTCCCATGTAAAATACTTTCTTGTAGCCCAGATTTACATAAAGACTTTTTAAATAGAGAAACATTATGAGTTTATGCCAGGGTTTTGGAAAAATACTGTCATTTGCGTTTGATGCTACTAGCAGTGCATAAATTAATCACTTCACCTTTAAAGGAATATTCCAAAGTAAATACAAGTTTAATCCACAGAATTTAAAATTCTGTTGAAAGAACTTGTTTTCCTTTAAGTGACATCAAATCTAGAAATATGTCCCAGAAAGATTTACAGTTACTGTACATCTTATCTTTTTGACTGCTTTTGTAGTAAGTTTCCGCTATAGGATTTGAAAGTTCTGTAACCTGC
Source organism: Labeo catla (assembly GCA_012976165.1). NCBI lineage: Eukaryota > Metazoa > Chordata > Actinopteri > Cypriniformes > Cyprinidae > Labeo > Labeo catla. Next base: position 1,499,691 of record VONZ01000042.1, read on the forward strand.
ATTCAGTTCACTGGATATTGGAGGGTGGACTGGGTTTACACTGACAGAACCAAAAAATAAAGAAGTGAAAGAGAAAGAGTGAAGCTGACAGGAGACACACACAGAGGAGCACAAAAAAAGGAGTGTATACCGAAACGGATGACAGAAAGAATAAAGGCAGTAAAGACAGAAAGAACATAAACAATACAAGATTGGAAATCTGCTTGTTTTTTTCCTGTAAAAGATGAGATGCAGTGGCTTGATTGTACATGATAGTGTTTGACATGATATAATACATGATTAAAGTGGATACATGATTCAGTCTGACAGCATTTTACTCTTCACCTGTGGAGAGAACGGAGGACAGCAGGAGAGGGAGGGGATGAGACAGCTAGAGGAGAAAAATCAGTGATATGGAGAAAGTGAAGGATAATGGTGTGGAAAAGTGCACAGAAGAAAATAAACCCAGAGGGATAGAAAGAGAAAAGTAAGGTGGTATGTAAATGAATGGCACGTTAGCAGAGAAAAAGATGTATGAGCTCCATTTGACTGCCAGCTCTATGACACTGATATGGTAATCCCTAAATTCCCTAAATTTGAAAAACAAATCAATTTTCGTTTTTTGATTTTGGTTCGGTTTAAAATGTAATATCGCCCATAGGTATCTTAAGGATTGTTTTACTATTTCTCCACATGGCTTATTGCACACAATTGCAGTATATGTAGCAACAACAAACATGCCTGTGTACTTGCATCCTTCAAGAAATGTAGTTTTGACACCAATGCTATATCCCAGATCTCCACTGCTTCTATTTTTGATGAGGTACAGCTACTCTATTCTAGACATGCACTGGATTACAAGTATGTTTACATGCATTGCGAATGAGGCTTCATAAACTGGCATGCAGACAGGAGCACAAACACTGAGGTAGCTTTAATTGGAGCTTTGACTTCCATGAACCTTACGTTTTTTTTTTAGAGCTTATTTTTATTATTAAATCATATTTATTTATTAATGTAAATTAACTATTTTATTTAATTTTTTTATATTACAGTTTATTACATTTATTATTCTTGCAAAGTACTATTGTATTATATATTGTATCTGGTTAACCCATAATTAAGCCTAATATACACTAACAGTCAAAAGTTTGGAATATATAAGAATTTCTTATGCTGTTTAAAAAAAAAACAAATCTTATGCCTACCAAGGCTGCATTTTTTTATATATATATTCCAGTGATGGCAAAGCTGAATTTTCAGAAACCATTACTTCAGTCTTCAGTGTTGCATGATCCTTTAGAAATCATTCTAATATGCTGATTTTGTGCTCAATTATTAACAGTGGTTCTTATTATCGCTGGAAACAGCTTTTGCTGCTTAATATTTTTTTGTGGAATATTTTTTCTCCTCAGGATTCTTTGATAAATGGAAAGTTCAAAAGAACAGCTCTTATTTGAAATAGATCTTAAAACATTATAAATGTCTTTACTGTCCCTTTTGATCAATTTAATCAATTTTGCTAAATAAAAGTATAAATTATTTTTTAAATAATTTAATAATAATAATAAAGTTAATAAAATAATATAATAAAATAAAAAACAACAGTAATATCAATAAAAAACAACTGTTCAACATTGCTAACAATAAGAAATATTTATTGAGCACCAAATCAGCATATTAGAATTTCTTAATGATCATGTGACATTTAAGACTGGAGTAATGATGCTTAAAAAATGCACCTTTGCATCACAAAAATAAATTCTATTTTAAAAAAATATTAAAACAGAAAATAGTTATTTTAAATTGTAATAATATTTAACACTATTACTGTATTTTTGATCAAATAAATTCCTTCTTGGTGAGCATAACAGACGTTCAACCCCAAAAATCCTAAATATTCTACACTTTTGACTGGTGGTGTGTGGAAATACACTGACTTGACTTGTATTAAAAAGGACCTTGGTCATACCAACCACAGATAAAAGAGGGGGAGACCACTGGAGGACAGGAGGTCTTTAATAAACCGCAAGAAACTAGCAAGCATGTGTGCACGTGAATGTGTATTTGTGTACATGTGCATGTTTAGGGTGGACTCAGGTGAGCACTTGCCTGTTTTTGCTGTGATCCTTCTTTTCCTTTGCCTTTCTTGCCATGTTTACTAAGGGGACAAAAATACAAAAATTGCATGAACAACGAGGCCACCTGGTGGAAGGAGGACTCAACTGCTTCTTATGTAGTTGCCCTATAGTTTTAGTTCAGATGCTTAAAGGTGTTTTTTCACAGATGTACAGTAACTCAACATACTGTTCTACTTGTAAACAACAAACTTTGGCAAGTCTAGTGATTAGTTCTGCTATACAAGTGCTTGATGTATCAACCTTGAACAACTGTTCAAACAGACGGACAGATTATAGCTATAATGGACAGGCACATAAAAACAAATCAAACAGTGGCTGGCTGCTTAAATGTCACTCTTCCTGTCTAAGTGTGCAGTGTTTAAAGTAGTTATATTAGTCCAGCTATGCAAGAATAGGTGACTTAGTAACCCCCAGTTTGGCTGGGGGTTCTGTCAATGCTTTGCTCATGACGTGTGTGTTTTTGTGCAAATGTGTGACTGGTGGGGATCTGGGCTGTGTTGTGGTAAGCGTGTGCGTGTGAATAGGAGCGTGTGTGTCGAGGCCGGGCAGAGGCTCGGGTCGGGCTTGAGGGAGCAGATGCTCCCAGACTGACCTCATGCTCAAGCTGAACACTCGTCTGGCGACCAGGAAACGCATCAGATAGTAAATTGCCACAATGAGGATCAGCAGTCCCAACACTACGCCAATAATAGCCCCTGTTATCACACCAGCCTGGACTGGAACTGAGAGAGTAAGAGAGAATATAAAGTGAGAAGTGCTCCTGTACAGTTTCTACTGATTTGCCTTAATGCACCTGTTTTGTGTGGTGTGGGTTTTTACGAACACAACTATATTACTGTAAAATAACTCCAAACAACATCAATCAATGTCCACCTGGAAATGTTCTCATTTTTTCCGCGCAACCAAGCCGGCATATCCCACTACAGGAAGTTAAATTTACAATTTAAAAGGGAAACAAAGAGGAAAATCAAAAACACCTGTGCATTTATTTGATGAATTAGTCTCTGTGTGAGGCATGTGGATTCAACAATGGCTATTTTTCATGAAAATTGTACTCTTAGAAAAAAAAAAAAAGTACGACCACACAGGGAAACCACTCACGACTATTTGGTTTACTGTTATTTTTTTGCTTCCATTAGCAGCAAACTTTCATCTCCTGCCATATGATCTCCTAGATTTTTGCATGCCACCTTGGAATAAGATGGGCCTAAAGGCAAAAAGCAGTCTTGATAGCAACTGCAGCATGAGAGGAAAGCAAAAGAGGGACCCGAATGGTTTTCCTGTGTAGCTCGTTTTGGTGCAAAGCAGCTATTTTTGGTTTTTAAAATAATTTTTTATTAATAGATGAAGACAAAAATGTTTATAGTGAGCTGTTACCCTTCTCAAACACCAGCAGACGAACGCTGGAGGGGCGGCCGACAATGTCAGGTGGGTTCTTGGCGTCACAGGTGAAGGTTCCATTGTCTGTGTAGTCAACATTCTTGATCAGAATAGAACCATCACGGCGATTTGGGTTTCCCACAAATTCCAGACGGTCCCGGAATGGGCCTTTGTTATCCGCATAGGCAACTCCGCCTCCGTAGTGGAAAATCTAAATAATGATAGACAGCTTATAATATCATCCTACAGTTGAAGTCAAAAGTTTACATACACCTTGCACAATCTGCAAAATGTTAATTATTTTACCAAAATAAAAGGGGTCATACAAAATGTATGTTATTTAAGTACTGACCTGAATAAGATATTTCACATAAAACACATTTACATAATAGTCCAAAAGAGAAAACAAAAAATGTTTAAAAGTTTTCACACGCTTGATTCCTAATACTGTGTTGTTACCTGAATGATCCACAGCTGTGTTTTTTTGTTTTGTTTTGTTTTGTTTTGTGATAGTTGTTCATGAGTCAAGTTTTTCAGCATTTTTGTGTATTTGAACCCTTTCCAACAGTGACTATATAATTTTGAAATCCATCTTTTCACACTAAGGACAACTGAGGGACTCATATGCAACTATTACATATGTTTTAAATGCTCACTGATGCTTCAGAAGGCAACATTTTGCATTAAGAGCTGGGGTTGAAAACTATTGAACAGAATGAAGATGTGTACATTTTTCTTATTTTGCCTAAATATAATTTTTTTTCCATTTATTACTGCCCTTCAAAAGCTACAAAAGATACTTACATGTTTCCCAGAAGACAAAATAAGTTAAATTTACCCTGATCTTCAAATTCCAAAAGTTTTCACCCCCTGGCTCTTAATGCATCATGTTTCCTTCTGAAGCATCATTGACCGTTTGAACCCTCTGTAAAAGTTGCATATGAGTCTCAGTTGTCCTCTGTGTATGTAAACTTCAACTGTGTATCTTATCATAGAATGTAAAACTACATGTAAACAAATGCATCAATTAAAAAGAAAGCAGAGAATCTTCACAGCAAAACTATTTTAGTGTATAATGTGATTTTATGGATTTGATTTAATAATTATACTGATAAACTTTTTTACAAATCAAATAAAGTCATACCATTCAATTCCCTCTGTTTCATTGCATAGAGAAAATAAAATTAGATTTTGAACTACCAGAATTACCTGTAGGAACAAGCATCCAGAAATGAATGCAGCCAGCTGGCCAACTAAAGGACTTGCACGGCACAGCACAATTTGGAAAGCAGAACTACACCCACAAGGACCTAATATTTCTATTTGCATGGTAATTATCTCTACAAACCACACAGACACATAGATATTATTCCCAAGGGGTGGGCATGTTTTCATGCAGATATGTGAATTACACTACCAGTGCATACACTTTTTAACAGGTTTAGGGAAATGCAATCACAAAACATACTCTACATAATATGAGGCTTCATGCTGTAATTGCAAATTAAAATAATTATTAAAAACTTGTGAAACTGAAGTAGCTGCTCTCAAGCAAGCGCTGCCTTTTTATTTTATTTTCAGGTAGACCTACAATAGGACATCCAGTCAAATAAAGTTGTGATGTGAATATGTCCTTCTTTTGATGTGGTTAAAATATCTTTGTTGCCTTGGTTTGCTGAAGAATGCTTAACTATTCAGAAACAGGTGCAGTATTCAAAAATACATCATCTAAAATTAAATGTGCAATTAATATGCCCTTAGATGCAGATTAGTCAATATATTTTTTTTATATAAAATGTTCTGTAAATTAGTTCTGTGTGCATTTGTCTGTACAGATAAAGTTCACCCAAAAACAAACAATTAATGTTCTTTCAAATCTGTGTAACTTTTTCTCTTACAAAGGAACACAAAAAGACATTTAGCAGATTGTGCAGACCCCTCTTTTACATAAGATGAAAGTGATGAAAGATGGTGTGTACAGAAAAGAGAGGCTTGAACATTCTGCAAAATATCTCTTATGTGTTCTCCATGCTACAATATCCTATATGGGTTTAGTTTACAGGTTGAGTTAATAAAAAAAGTCATTTTTGAGTTAACTATCACTTTTAAAAACTCTAAACTCTAAAACAGAAAAGGTGTAGGTGTGTGTTTAAACAGTGAGTTTCTGCATGCACTGTTTCTACGCACTGAGATGCTGTCTTTAGCTCCATCTGGACGGTAGTGCCATGAGAAGGTTACGTCTGGAGAAGTCCATTGCCAAGAGAAGAAAGAGCAGGAGAGTCTGACGTCTGTGCCCACAAGCGCATGTCTCTCCCAGCTTGTGTACACAACAATAGCCGTGGTCTGAGATGCTGGAGCATACAAACACACAGAGTGAAAAATACTAGCCTACATAGGGACGCATATCTAAAAAACGAATAAAGCTGTAATGTTAAAGATGTGAAAGTCGAATAATGTGTGAATAATAATAATAATAAAATCTTAAGAACAGCTTTAAAACTTGAAAAGTCAATTTCAAAATAATTATATATACACTACCAGTCAAAGGTTTTTGAACAGTAAGATTTTTAATGTTTTTTAAAGAAGTCTCCTCTGCTCACCAAGCCTGCATTTATTTGATGCACAGTACAGCAAAAACAAAAAAAACTGTGAAGTATTTTAACTTTTTATAATAACTGTTTTCTATTTAAATACATTTTTAAATATAATTTATTCCTGTGATTTCAAAACTGAATTTTTAGAATCATTACTCCAGTCACATGATCCTTAAGAAATCATTCTGATTTGCTGCTCAAAAAAATTATTTATTATTATTATTATTATTATTATGCTGAAAACAGCTGAGTAGGTTTTTTCAGGTTTCTCTGGTGAATAGAAAGTTCAGAAGAATAGCATTTATCTGAAATCTTTTGTTATTGACATTATAAATATCTTTATCATCACTTTTGATCCATTTAAAGCATCCTTGCTAAAAAAAAAAATAATTTATATATTTACTTACCTATATTTACTTTGTATATCTAATACATGCCTTCTTTTAAATAGCAAGAATATTTCCAAATTTTACTGTTTTTGCTGTACTTTGGACCACATAAATGCAGGCTTGATGAGCAAGAAGAGACTTCTTTAAAAAACATTTAAAAAATTAAGATTATTGAATAATAAAAACAAAAAAAAGCAGCATTTCAATGCTTAAAATATTCTATATATTATGCATTTCAAGTGCACATTAGAAAGTATTACAAAATCTTAAATTCATCAAATTGATACAAAATAATACAAAATAAAGCTTGAATTAGAAAAAAATTACTAGTTTTTGTAATGTCCTTGATTCTGCAGTTTATTCTTTTTTAATATCTGTTGTACATTTAGAAAAAAAAATAAGCAAAAGAACTAAAGTGTTTCAGATGTAATTAAAAGAATAAAATGCTCTATTTAAAACAAAAAAAATCAGTAAAATTAAAGAAAGAGTCTTTCTATTCTGACTATGAGATCAGTCCTTTTTGATCTACCTCATCTCTCAAACCTGGCCAGTTTTGAACAGGTAGGCAACAGGTGTACAAACCACAGGTGAGTCTCAACGTACAGTACAATAATTCTGTCATGTTGTATGAGAAGGACTTCTGCACATTTTCCGGTTAGCTTCAAAGTTAGTTTGTTTGCTTTGTTGTTACAAAATGCTGAAATGCAAGATGGATGAAATGTATTTACCTATGCCCAAGAGCACCACGGACGTCAGTGCCAGTACAGACAGCATGATCTCCCTCCGATCTCCCCGCAGGTCACTATGTGAGGGGTTCCGAGAGAGCGAGGGACGGAGAAAGGAGAAGAGATGGAGGGAAGAAGGGAATGAGACCAGAGGGCATCAAGATGAGACTATTGCGTCCTGGACTTTATACCAAACCACACCCCAAACTTAAGCCCCGCCTCCACCACCTCATTATCTCTTGCCTTCTCTTTGGCCCCGTCCCTGACACCATAGTCTCCCTCTCTCTCTCTCTGTCCCCCTCTAAAAGACTGTCTATGAACACGATATAGAAAGGACAAGTGATACAATAACCTGAGAATGAATCCTCTCTCTTGCTCTCCAGCCAGTTAATAAAAGCATCGCAGCATCTGTTTGACAAGGAAAGATCAAATTTGAAGGACAAAGACACTGCAGCAATAAAGACAATCTTTAAGTGAGTCAGATTGTGTTTGGAGTTCACTGTGTATGTGTGTGTGTATCTGTGGTTTAATACTCTGATACCTTCCTTCTCCCTATCCTGTCACGCTTGAGTGCTGTTTGTCTGTAATCCTTCCTCTCTTATGCTGATGATTCGGCTCTATAAACAAAACATACCCTGAGAAGCCGCCGGTCTGAAAACACAATGAGCTGCAGGTCTTTTTCATCTCACCTGTCCTGACCCAGTCGCCATCTGCCTGCCACTCACATTCACCAGAACAGAAAAGGACGATGGATAGAAAGGTGAAGGGTGTAATTTATGTGCCGCCAGCATCACCAAATAATGTAATGATGTTTCCAAACAGGTTTCCTGAGCTTTCCACCTGACATTATTTGGACAAACAGGTTTTCATTTCCCAAATTCAAGCCAAATGGTTGAGCCAGTGTTGCCAAAGCAATGTTTTGATATAGGATGAATCAACCCTACCTTAATTTGCATATTAAACTGGACCGACACTTCATCTTTAACCCTTTAAAGCATATTGTGTCATATTTAATATACGAATCTCTAAGGCCTCTAAATTATAAACAAAATCATAGTTACTGAAAAACCAGTTGAGCACAATCTACTACATGCCTTCTGTCATTTGATTAATGATTTATAGTTTTTTAGTAAGTAAAAACAGCTTCTAGTATAATTGTAAAAATGTTTTTTCTATAATGATTTTTAAATATTTTTATTAATATTTTTTACTGATTATATATCATCAATACAGAATGTTATGTTAAATTATGTTAAAAGTATCATATATGATAAATCAGGCCTTGAGGAACATTTATTTGTACATATTTTGTATTGTATTTGCATTATATGTTTTGTATAATATAGGGCTGTCAAATGATTAATCGCGATTAGAATTGGGAGATAAAAAGTAGCGATTACCTATATATATTATATATATATATATATATATATAATTATTACTTTTATTTGTCATGGACAAATTAAGTTGAAGTGACAAATTTTTAAGTTGTTAAAAATGTATAATTATAACTATATTATACTAGGGCTGTCAAACAATTAATTGCAATTAATCACATAACAGTAAAAGTTTGAGTTTGCCTAATATGTGTGTGTACTGTTTGTAATTATTATGTATATATAAATACAAACACATTTATGTATATATTTAAGAAATATTTACAAGTATATGTATTTATTATAATTTTTATATAATTTATATTATATATAAATAAAAATATTTTGTACATAAATAACATATTTCTCTTAAATATACATACATTTTTGTGTATTTATATATACATAATAATTCCACATGGTACACACACATTTATTAGGCAAAGTCAAACTTTTATTTTGTATGCAAGTAATTGCGATTAATCGTTTGACAGCCCTAGTATAATATAGTTATAATTATACATTTTTAACAACTAACACTTCAACTTAATTTGTCCATGACAAATAAAAGTAATAATTTCCATATATTTAAGCAATAGTGCATACTACGGCAGCCCGTTTCTGCCACTGAATAAAAGCTTTAAAAAAGGTAATTGCTACTTTTTATCTCGCAATTTTGACTTTTTCTAGTTATAAAGTCAGAGTTACGACACAAACTCATAATTTTGTAAAATAAAGTTGCAATTTTGAGAAATAAAGTCAGAATTGCGAAATATAAACTTACAATTCTGACTTCTGACTCACAGAATTGCACGTTTTTATATTGCAATTGTAACTTTTTAAGCAGAATTGCAAGAAAAAAAATATAATAATTTGGAGGTATAAGCTTGCATTTGCAAGGAAAAAAAAAGTCAGAATACGATATGATTGATCAAATCGCATTGTATTTGCATTATATGTTTTGCCTGACACAAATTACAGAGCTTTGATCATAAAATTACGCATTTAAATATCATCTTATTAAGGCAAAATATAGGGAAATATTGTGAGAACTAATATTTATATGCATTTTATGTAGCCTAAGTAATCTGCTATACGGTTCTTAGTGATTACAGGTATTCAAATATTCACCTTCTGGATATAACAATAATAAAAAAAATCCATATTATTAAAATAATAATAAATAAATTGCATATTAAAAAATATGCCCTTCCTCAAGTATGAGCTCCATATATTATTATACTACATGAGTCATAAAAGCTTGATGTATTAAATATGATACAAAACATTATGTGTGTATGTATATATATATATATATATATATATATATATACACACTACCATTCAAAAGTTTGGGGTCAGTAAGACTTGTAATAGTCTTTAAAGAAGTCTCTTATGCTCATCAAGGCTGCATTTATTTCATTAAAAATATAGAAAAAAAAACAGTAATATTGCAAAATGTTTTTACAATATAAAATGATGTTTTTTATTTTAACATACTTTAAAATAGAATTTATTCCTGTGATGAAAAGCTGAATTTTTATCAGCTGTTACTCCAGTCTTAAGTGTCACATGATCCTTCAGAAATCATTCTAATATGCGGATTTATTATTAGAATGATCAATGTTGGATAATATCAACAGTTGTGCTGCCAAATATTTTTTGGAACCTGTGATTTTTTTTTTTCAGGATTCTTTCATGAATAACAAGTTTAAAAAGTACAGTGTTTATTCAAAATATAAATATTTTATAACAATGTAAATTATTTATTATTAACTTTTAATAAACTTTTAATTATTAACTTAATACATCCTTGGTGAATAAAAGTATTAATTTCTTAAAAAAAAAAAAAAGAAACAATAAAAATGTACTGACCCCAAACTTTTGAACGGTAGTGTATATATATATATATATATATATATTTTTTTTGGTCTATAAAAATGGCAGGTTAATATGTCAGATTTTACAGGGTTAAAGTTATTTTTCATCTAAATATGAAAATTCTGTAATTATTTACTCACCATCATGTAATTTTGGTTACCATTTACTTCCATTTTATGTACAAAAAAAAAATCTTGTTTACTACATGAGAAAGAAAGTCATTCAGGTTCGGAATGACATAACTAAATAAATGATGACATATTTTCCAGTTTTGCATTTAAATTCATGCATTTGGCACCTGTGTTTATCTGAAGCAACATACATTGCATTCAATGTATCCATCTTTTCAGTTCATGTATTCCCTAGCTACTGAATCCATGATTTTGGTGTCACTTGTGCTAATCTCTATCCCTTTAAGAACTATTCCTTCATCAACAAACAAGTTAAATGAATGCATGATGACAACAACATCACATCAAGGAGAAAAGAAAGACGGGGCGAGAGAGTAAGAAAGACAGCGAGGGAGAGAGAGTCACCCCTTGACCCTGTTTCTCCTCTCGCTGCCCTTTCACCAGGACACGTTTATGGGACAAAGACATCGCTTTCTTCATCCTTCTCTTTTTCCATTTCTCCCTCTCTTCAGATTCCTCTCCTCTGCTGACGTCTTCCAGACACAACAATACAGAGAGAGAGACAGACAGAAAGACATGGGGTGAGCGGGCGGGTCTAATTTAGAGCTGCTTTCTCTCTCTTCCACCATCGTTGTGTCTACAGACAAAGCTTTGCATTCTTTCCGCCTCCAGTCTCTCACCCACTCCTCTTTTTTTCCAGTAAAATGGCATTAAAACGGACAAAACATATTAGAGAGTGAGATATAAACATGAGTTGATATGAGGACACAGGCATAGCGTTTTAATAAAAGTGATAATTTTGAAGGAGAATTGGCAGCTTTTGAATATACAGTGCAGATCACAAACTTCAAACTTCACGTGTTTTGGTCTCCAATAAGTTGGTTGTGCTTACCTTTCTTTCGTAACTAGCAAAACCACAGTAGGTGAATGACTCAACTGATTCTTTATCTCAGCAAAGCTTTTCTCGCTAGGAAGAAAAAACAGTTAAGCCAGTTTTGAGTTAAATCAATTTAAAAGGATCTTATTGCTGCAGTTTAGATACTCTACCATTCTAAAATTGGGGTTGGTATGATTCTTTTTTAATGTATTTCAAAGAGGTCTCATGCTCACCAAGGCTGCATTTATTTGATCAAAAATACAGTAAAATTACAAAACCTTATTACAAGTGTTTAAACATATATGAAAATTTATTCCAGCAGTGAAAAGCTTAATTTTCAGCATCTTTGTTCCAGTCTCCAGTGTCACATGATCCTTTAATCATTCCAATAAGATAATTTGCTGCTTATTTATTATGTTGTGCTGCTTACTTTTTTGAAATATTTTTTTCCAGGATACTTCACTTCAACTTAATTTGTCCATGCAGAATAAATGTAATAATGTTTTTGCAAAAGAAATAATCAGACCCTAGATTTTTGAGCAATAATGCATACTATGGCAGCCCTTTTCTACCACTGAATAAAAAAAAAATTAAATTAAATTATATTAAATTAATTAAAAATTATATAATAATTGATATCCTTTTTATCTTTATGCAAGATATAAACTGGCATTTTTGAGAAAAAAAGTAATAATTGCAAGATAAAAAAGTCAGAATTGCAAGAAAAGTCATATTTGTGAAATATAAACTCGCATTTTAGAGGAAAGTTAGAATCGGGAGAAAAATGTCAGAATTGCATTATAAACTTGCATTTTCGAGAAAAAATGTCAGAATAAACTCGCATTTTTGAGAAAACATTGAGAGATAAAAAGGTCAGAAAAAGTCAGAAAAAGTCAGAATTGCGAGATATAAACTGGCATTTTCAAGAAAAAAAGTCAGAATTGCAAGATAAAGTCAGAATTGCAAGATAAAAAAGTCAGAATTGCGAGATATAAACTCGCATTTTTAAGAAAAAAGTAAGAATTATGAGATATAAACTCGCATTTTCAAGAAAACAATCCGAATTGCAAGATAAACGTCAGAATTGAGATATAAACTCGTATTTTTGAGAAAAAAAATGACGAGATGAAAAGGTCAGAAAAAGCCAGAAGTGCGAGATATAAACTGGCATTTTCAAGAAAAAAGTCAGAATTGCAAGATAAAAGTCAGAATTGCGAGATATAAACTTAATTTTGAGAAAAAAATCAGAATTCGAGATAAAAGTCAGAATTGCGATATAAACTCGCATTTTAAGAAAACACTGAGAGATAAAAAGGTCAGAAAAAGTCAAGTGCGAGATATAAACTGGCATTTTCGAGAAAAAAGTCAGACTTGCAAGATAAAAAAGTCAGAATTGCGAGATATAAACTCGCATTTTTAAGAAAAAAGTAAGAATTATGAGATATAAACTCGCATTTGCGAGGAAAGTCCGAATTGAGAGAAAAAAAGTCAGAATTACAAGATATAAACTCGCATTTTCAAGAAAACAATCCAAATTGCAAGATAAACGTCAGAATTGAGATATAAACTCGCATTTTTGAGAAAAAAATGATGATGAAAAGGTCAGAAAAAGTCATAAGTGCGAGATATAAACTGGCATTTTCAAGAAAAAAATCAGAATTGCGAGATAAAAGTCAGAACTGCGATATAAACTTTATAAACTTTTTAGAATTTTGAGAAAACATTGAGAGATAAAAAGGTCAGAAAAAGTCAGAATTGCGAGATATAAACTGGCATTTTCGAGAAAAAAGTCAGAATTGCAAGATAAAAAAGTCAGAATTGCAAGATAAAAAAGTCAGAATTGCAAGATAAAAAAGTCAGAATTGCGAGATATAAACTCGCATTTTTAAGAAAAAAGTAAGAATTATGAGATATAAACTCGCATTTGCGAGGAAAGTCCGAATTGAGAGAAAAAAAGTCAGAATTATAAGATATAAACTCACATTTTCAAGAAAAAAATCTTAATTGCAAGATAAACATCAGAACTGTGATATAAACTCGCATTTTTGAGAAAACATTACGAGATGAAAAGGTCAGAAAAAGTAAGAAGTGTGAGATACAAACTGGCATTTTCGAGAAAAAAGTCACAATTATGAGATAAAAAGGTCAGAAAAACTCACAATTGTGAGATATAAACTGGCATTTTCAAGAAAAAAGTCAGAATTGCAAGATAAAAGCCAGAATTGCGATATAAATCGCATTTTTGAGAAAAAGTTGAAAGAAAAAAGGTCAGAAAAAGTCAGAATTGTGAGATATAAACTGGCATTTTCAAGAAAAAAAGTCAGAATTGCAAGATAAAAGTCAGAATAACAAGATAAAAAAGTCAGAAAAAGTCATATTTGTGAGATACAAACTCGCATTTGCAAGAAAAATTGCAATTCTGACGTTATAACTCACAATTGCAAGGTTATATCATGCAATTCTGAAAAATAGTCAAAGGGCTTCCATATATAGTATATCAAAGTATCACTGAAATATGGTACAGTAATTTTTGAGTTTATAGTTGAATAAATAGTTTGACTGTTTATCATTTGCTGCTAAGCAAGCTAGCTAACAGGCTAGATAATGAAGCAAAAAATAACCATAAGCACATTAAAAATGCAACTGATGACAGTTTACTAAACTTGAGAAATATAATAATACATAACGGTCAGTACGTCAGCTAACAAAAGCAGCCGAATATGACATTCCTGCTGGTTTCCAAGGTTACGGGTCCCTTCTCCCCTTCATTTTTCAGTTCAGATCTACAGGGACTGTGAACCTTATTAGACATTTCTGCAAATATGCCAGTTTAGGCATTTTTGGCCAATTTACTGTAGTCCTGGAGGAGATACAACTAAAAACAAATGGACAAATAAGAATACATAACTTAAAGATGGGAATGCATAAACAAGGCGATGCAATCGAGTTTGCGCTAATGCGAGTATATTAGACATGTTTGTTGCATACGGATGGAAATCAAAGAGCATGACCACAGTGTTGACATTGGGTTTGACTTTGACAGCAGGACCAATCAAAATGCACCATCAGCTGAATCCCAAATGAGAGCGACTGGAACACACAGTCTTGAGTGACAGCTGTAGAATGAGCACAGGGAAAGAAAGACAGGCTGCTGAAAAACCTGCAAAAGAGGGAAAATTGAGAAAAGATAAGAGACAACTGTGTATGTGTGTGTGAACCACAGATGCAAAAAAGCAGCAGTGTATACATGAGAATAAACCGCTGAAGTGTAGACTAATGTGAAATGGAATTGAAATTTTTGCATATCTACTTTATATACTGGTGGAAGTATCTTTACAAATAACTGTAAAGATATACAGAAACACTTTAAAGATATGGCTGGGAGCTTTGAAGGAAAGGTCATTTTATGTCAACCATACTGAAACATTATCACTGTGTTTATATATATATATGGCGTTTTAGCTGGTATTTTTACGCATCCCATTATTTATATCATCACAATTATATTACAAAACACCCGTTAAGCTGTCTGCGTCATCAAAAACATATGCCTACTAGCAAAAGAGGTGACATAAATAAAATAAAATAAAATAAAATAAAATATTTTTTAATGGTTGGAAAAGTTAGGAGTGATATCAGAGAATATTTTAAAATGTTAACTTTTATATATATATATATATATATATATATATATATAATTACAGTTATACCACAAAAAAGCTGTCTGACATCATCAAAATATATGCCTACTAAGAACAGAGGTGACATTCATAAAATAAAATAAAATAAAATAAAATAAAATAATCAAAGTTAGCCGTGACATCAGCGAATATTTTAATATGTTAACTGTAATATATTCTTTATATTATCACAATTATATTACAAAAAAAGCTGTCTGTCATCACCAAAAACAGCAACAGAGGTGATATTCATAAAAAAAGTTGTCTGACATTATTAAAAATATATATCTACTAGCAGTTGGTGACATAAAATAAAATAATGATATAAAAAAATATTTTTATGCTGTTAAAGTTAGCAGTGACATCAGAGGACATTTTAATATGTTAACTGTAATATATTCTTTATATTATCACAATTATAAAACAACATATAAAACAACAAAAACATGCCTACTAGCAACAGAGGTGACATTCATAAAAAAAAAAAAATAAAATAAAATAAAATAAAATAGTTTTTATGTCTGTCAAAGTTAGCAGTAGTGTCAGAAAATATTTTAAATACTATAAATGTTCACTGTAATATATTATAATATAACATATTATAATATTTATATCATCAAAATTATATCACAATGCCCTCAAATAGACATACACAGTCCACAGAAAATAAATAAATAAATAAATAAATAAAGCTGCCTGACATAATCAATTACACGCCTACTAGCAACAAAGGTGTCGTTCATAAAATAAAATAAAATAATATAAAATAAAATAAAAGATTTAGGGCTGTTAGCATTAACATTAGATATTAGTAAATTTCATATTATTATCTTCACAAACAGCATGAGTAATTATACACAAAAATATGTAGCTGTTTTTATATTTTAGAAATGGGGTTCATTATGAATGGTGGTCCTTGTTTAACAAAAATTTAAGACAAATGTTCAGTCGGGCCACTAATGGGATCACACACATCAGCTGAAAATAAACAGTGTGACACAATAGAGTCTTACAACACAAAAACTGTGCTAAAAGTGTCTCAAAGCAAATGCTGAGCATTTTCGGAAATCAAAACTAACCTAACAGTGCACACAGAGCGAGATCAGAATATAATACATGACATACATTTTTAAAAACTTCAAAATTAAGATGCAAACATATAGTATCTAATGACACTAAAAATGACAAGTCATAATACAGTTTTATTTTAAACCTAACAAACCTCTTCTTGAAATGTTTTGCTACTAAAAAAGTGTTTTGTACATAAATTATATAATTTGTTATGTTTCAACAATTAAGTAATCTACTTTATTATTTAATTGTGGTTTAACTGTGTCAATACCATGCAGTGTACATTATATCGGGTGACATTAGGCGTATATGTCACCGAATAGACACGTCCACACACACACTCCACAGCAAAAGACCACTTAAAACTGTCTGACATCATCAAACCCAAGCCATGGACTGTGGCAGCAACACACACACACGCCTAATGGCAACAGAGCTGACATTCAGCTGGGTCACGTCGGGACAAAGAAGCGATCTGTCTTTTCTTCCTCCCTCCATTCTACCCTCGGCTCTTGTTCTCACATGGCAGGGATGTCACAGGGAGCACCAAAACAAGGGATGCAGGGAGAGAGAGATGAAGGGATGCAGAGGAGGGGCATAAAATGGAGAACAAAAGCATTGTTTGGACTCAAAGATGAGTTATTGTGTTGAGGAACCGTGTGCTGGAGTAGGAGTGAAGAATTGGAAGAAGAGCGAGAGAGAGAGAAATTTGGGGCCAGGGTGGTGTTATACTTTCTCTCTGCCCCCTGTCAATGGAGGAGGACAGAGAACGGGCCTCGTTTGACTCATTTCGCCGATTTTGTGAGCTAAAACACTCTCAGGGAGTGTTTGAGACTGTTTGCTGATAAGTTAGTATGACACACACGCGGTCCTCTGGGTGGAGAGCGGTTTATTTACCCTGAGGAAACAGAGTCTGACAACGAAACCTTTCAGCTCACACACACACATTCTGGTCCATACTCAAGCAATACGAGCCTAGAAGAGATACCTCAGTCAAAATGAAAATGGCCATCATTTACTCACCCTCATGTAGCTCCAAACACGTGTATGTCTCTTTTTTTGGATCATGAAAGGAGAAATGATGTCGACTGTGCGGCAATTACAGCGAACAGATACCAAAGCTTTCAAGCTTCAAAAAGGACACGTGAAATCATAATAAAAGTGGTCCATATGACTCGTAAGCTAGGCTATATTTCTTTCAGAAGTCGTCTGAAGTCATACAACAGTGCATCGTGTACAAATGTGTGAGCGAGACTCAAATTTAAAGGCATACGTCACCAAAAAATTAAAATGCTATGCAAAACAAAAGATACACTATTTATTTTTTGTCTGTATTAAAACATACATTTGTATAATTAAAACTACTCATACAAGTAAAATGTGCTTTATTTTTATTTAGTAAAAATAATACCACACAAAACATGAATAATGCTAACATCGCTATGTTCAGACTGGCATACTGCATAGTGTAAACTTTTCAAAATTAAACGTTAAAGGACACAAGAAAAAGCAGTTAAGTTTTACCCAGTACGCTGTCATTGTTTTGAGTAAAAATGTCTACTGCTGGCAGCCCAAGCAAATAATCAACGTTTTTGCATTAGAAATGCAAGCACAGTACTTTGTTGTACAATGCACATTCCTAAGCCGGTTTCCAGCACTGAATAAAAAAAATTAAAAAGGTAATTGCGAGTTTATCATCTCATTTCTTTTTTCTGATTTTGAATTTTTCTCAGAATTGCCTGATACAAACTGACTTTTCTGCTCAGAATTGTAAGAGATAAACTCGCAATTCTGAGAAATTAAAATAGAAATGCGTGATATAAACTCGCAATTCTTCACTGTAAAAAATTAAAAACACAATTTGTTGAGTCAGCTTAAAATAATTTGTTACCCTGCTGCCTTAAAATTTTAAGTTCAGTCAACTAAAATAAGTTTAGTCATCTTGAAATGTTAAGTTGTACTAAGTAACAACTTAGATATTTGTGTTTGCTAAACTTAACAGATGGGTAAGAAACCCAGCTGCCTTAAAATGTTAAGTTAAATCAACTCAAATATCTAAGTTATCACTTAGGATAATTTAACATTTCAAGTTGAATTAACTTTTGAGTTGACTGAACTTAAAATTTTAAGGCAGCCAAGTAACAAATTATTTTAAGTTGACTCATAAAATTGTTTTTGAAAAAAGTCAGAATTGTGATTTTTTTTATCTCGCAATTCTAACTCTTTTTCACAGAAATGTTAGATATAAACTCGCAATTGCATGATATAAAAAGTCACAATTTTGAGAAACAGTCAGAATTGCGAGAAAAAAATTGCAATTCTGACTTTTCTAGCAATTGGGAGTGTATCTCGCAATTCTTTTTTCTTAGAAATGTTAGATATATACTCGCAATTGCATGTTATAAAAAGCCGCAGTTCTGAAAAATAATTGCTAGAAAAGTCAGAATTGAGTTTTTCTTTCACAATTTTACTTTTCTCAGAACTGCAACTTTTTATAACTAGCAATTTCAAGAAATAAAATCTTAATTCTGAGAATTAAAGTCAGAATTGCGAGATTTGAACTCAACTCTGACTTTTGTGACACAATAGCAAGTTAAGTCAGAATTGCATGATATAAAGTTGCAATTTTGAGAGCACTCTTTTCCCCACAAAATTTTACTTTATAACTCACAATTGCAAATTTATATTTCACAATTCAAAAAAAAGTCATAAAGTCGCAATTTTGAGAAATAGTCAGAATTGCGAGATAAAAAAAATTGCAATTCTTTTTTTCTCAGAATTTTTTATAACTAACAGCTGCAAGAAATGAAGTCAGAATTGTGAGATATAAACTCACAATTCTAACTTTTTTTTTTATTGTGACGCAATAGCGAGTTAAGTCAGAATTGTACAATATAAATTGCCAATTTTGAGATATTGAATAGTTTTTCCCCCCTCAATATTGGACTTTATAACTCGCAACTGCAAGTTATATCCCACAAATCTGAGAAAAAGTCAGAATTGTGAGATACAAACTCGCAATTGCGAGAAAAAGGTCAGAAAGTTTTTATATCACATTTCTGAGAAAAATTTAGAATTGCGAGATGTAAACTCGCAATGGCAAGTTTTTATCTCACAATTCTGACTTTTTTCTCAGAAATGTTACACATAAGCTCACAATTGCGTGTTATAAAAAGTCGCAATTGCAAGAAATAGTTCTGACTTATCTCGCAATTGTGAATGCATCTCTTTTTTTCCTCACACTGGTAAGATATTAAAAGTCTGAATTGCGAGAGAAAAACTCACAATTCTGAGAAAAGTTAGAATCGAGATAAAAAGTCGCAATTACCTTTTTATCATTTTTTTTATTCAGTGGCTGAAATGGCCTTCCATACATTTCAGATCTCAAGTGTCAGTGAAAACTAAAAAAAAAAAAAAAATTAAGCTAAACAGAATTTGTTTTTAATAAAAGCACCAAAAATTACTAAACAGACTAAAATGAAAATAAAAGCAAAGTCATTAATATTAATAATAGGGCTGTCAAACGATTAATCGTGATTAATCGCATACAAAATAAAAGTTTGAGTTTGCCTAATATGTGTGTGTACTGTGTAATTAGTGTGTGTGTGTGTGTGTGTGCACCTGGTATTCATCACGTTATGGGGACCAAATGTCCCCACAAGGATAGTAATACCAGTAAATTTTGACCTTGTGGGGACATTTGTGAGGTCCCCATGAGGAAACAGGCTTATAAATCATCCAGAATGAGTTTTTTTGAGAAAGTAAAAGTGTGCACAGTCTCCTGTGAGGGCTAGGTTTAGGTGTAGGGTAGGTGTAGGGTGATAGAAAATACGGTTTGTACAGTATAAAAACCATTACGCCTATGGAATGTCCCCATAAAACATGTAAACCCAACATGTGTGTGTGTGTGTGTGTGTGTGTGTGTATATATATATGTATGTATATATATATATATATATATATATATATATATATATATAAATGTTATATACAAATTTTTTTATATATAAATAATATAAAATTATAATACATATACTTGTAAATATTTCTTATATATTTATTCATACATACATGAATGGGTTTGTATTTATATATACACAGTAATTACACAGTACACATATATTAGGCAAACTCAAACTTTTATTATTTTATTTGTATGCAATTAATTGTTTGACAGCCCTAATTAATAAACAATATAATAGTAAGTAGTACTAAAACACAGTTACTCTCTGTAAACATACTGCATAGTAAAAGTAGCATGTTATTCAGAGCACAGCCTGCGAATATATTTGGACAACTAGACGCGTTCAGGTCTTAGATTCCAGTTAATAAAAAAACATGTGGATATAACACAACCCCTTACTAACGAACAGCACAGTCATTTAGCCGAACGCTTCAAGGCGCTTAAAATCAATGCTCTTATCTGCAATCCAAACCAAGCAAGTACATTCAGCTCATGGGCTATTTTAATGAGCGCTAACGGTTGAATTATTAATACTGTATTAATTTCACATTAATTAAACTTGTATTAATTCATTGTAATTCCTTTCACAAAGACTTCCACAGATGGGCGAAGCCTCTCCCATGAACACGCACTATTACTAGACTGTCACAGCAACACTTTAAAATTCTCTTTACAGTCTTAACTCCGACAGAAGCACAGTGTCAAAACCTGCCAGGCTCATTTCAGAGAGGGTGAGCAAATAGTGGAGAAGAGAAGGGGAATTCTTTGAAGGAAGCAATGGAGAGCACAAAAGCACGAGATGGAAAGAAAGAGCTGGATAATTTAATTTTCCATCTTTGGTCACTGACAATAGAAACGTTGCCCAATTCATTGGAAACCCACCATGCTAAAGATACACACTTCAACATGAATATGCACTCACATGATAGTCTATGCATAGATACACACTTAAAACGGCATATGCAAAATGTGTGAAATTCAACCACGAAGACAAAAACATTCTCAAAAACCATGGTGACAAACACCCAAGGCACTCAGTTAGTGAAAAGCAAGTTTATTTTAGCTCCGTATCATTGAAAGACTATTTACATGTTCATTTCCATTTTTCATTAAGTCGCACAATATCACAGCATTAAAATTCAGCACATTAATATGCAACAAAACATTGAAAAACGCTCCACTGCCCAATAGGAATAAGACAAGCTGACATCAGGAGCCAATCAGAGCGCAGCGATCAATAGTAGTCCTCCAGATCTTGCTTTTCACCCTGATTTTGAATCTGCTGCTGTTTCTTGTAGAGATCTGCAATCTGAAAGGGAGAAAGAGCGAGAGAGCGACTGATGCAGGAGATCAGAACAGTTCATTTTGAAAGGGTGTGTTTGTGTGCCTGTGCGTTTCCAACCATCGGGAGACAGGAATAAAAGAAAACCGAAATAAATGAACTGTGAAAATGAGAAGGAAAAGAAAGAAAGACAGCGTGGAGCATAAAAAGATGGATTTCCTTTAACGGATCCACTCCACTTGCTCCACTAAATCACAATGTCACAAACCTCCGAACTGCGCCAATGTCATCACGTTTGACTTTCAAAAGGAAAAACTACTTTAAAATCTCACTCTTCCTGTCTCATACGCCATGGAAATACAACACACATATATATGATGTCATATCCATACATTATGCACTTATGACATTTGCTTTTGAAAGGAACGTCCCATGTGGGGTAATTACTCCTACGCTTGTGCTTTTCTACTTTAAAACATATTTTAGTACTTCTTATTCATTTTTCATTTCTTATTCAAACTTTTCAGACCCACTGTATTCACAGTAGCACAATGTATTAAATAAATACACAGTGTGTCCACTTATGTCTTGCTCCTCGTTATTCTGCATTTTGTATGTTACCTGTGAACCTGTGGTGGCATCCTCTGGTTTCTTGTCATCTCTAATCCTAAGGTACCGTGGGAAACGAAGTGAAATGCCTTTCTCTGGGTCCACCTGATGGCCAAAGAGAGAATAGCACCATAAAGAGCCAAACTTAAGCACAATGAACTAAGACCCTGGCACTATGATCTATACAACAAAAACATCAGTCATCAAAAACACTGATTCAGCTTCATGATTCACATGTGCGTGGTGTACTGACCAATCCCATCGCTGCCTTGTAGATCGGAGACAGTGAAAGGTCAGCGCATTTCACCTCCCACACTTGCACCGCCTCCAGCCAGACATCCGGCTCTGCTGATTGGTCCACACGGTAATATGGGCGTGGTTTGGGTAAGATGTGCTCCTGAGATGGATTGCACATGAAGATGTTAAACATATGAATACAGGAGCATAAACAACATGGAACCCAAGAAAGTGTAAAGCTTGCTTTACCTTTAAGAAATTGTAATGTTGTTCCAGATCTTCATCTTTGAAGCCTGTTCCAATCTGACAAAAAAACAACAAATAAATATACTGCAAAATCTAATGAACAATAAAATTCAAGAACACAACAGTTATATTAATACATACATCAACAGCCTGCTCACCAAGCCTGCATTTATTCAATTCAAAGTACAGCAAAAAACAATAACATTTATAAAATTTTTTACTATTTAAAATAACTGCTTTCTATTTGAATACCTTTAAAATGTAATTTATTCCGGTGACCAAAGTTAAATTTTCAGCATCATTACTGCAGTCTTATTGTCATATGATTCTTCAGAAATCATTCCTGATTTGCTGCTCAAGAAACATTTTTAAAAGAGTTGAGTACATTTAATATTCATGTGCTCAACAATGCTCAAAAAAATAAAATAAAATAAAATAAAAAAATAATAATAAAATAAAAAAATACATATATACATATACATATATATATATTTTTTTTTTTATGGCAAAAAAGTATAGAATTTATTTTTTTCAGATTTCTTTGATGAATAGAAAGTTCAGAAAAAATATATATACATACACACACACACACACATATATATATATATATATATATATATATATATATATATATATAAATATAAAATAAAATTTTTTTTTGTTTTAGCAGCAAATCAGAATATTAGAATAATTTCTAAAGGATCATGTGAGTGGACTAATGATGCTAAAAATTCAGCTTTGAAATCCCAATAAATGACATTTTACAATATATTCAAATAGAAAACAGTTATTTTAATTAGTAAAAATATTTCAAAAATTTCCTGTTTTTGCTGTACTTTGAAACAAATAAATGCAGTCTCTTAAAGCATTAAAAATCTTACTGTTTAAAAACTTTTGACTGGTAGTGTATATTCTCCTGTTCAAATATATGCAGTCCATTTTTTTAAATAAATTAATGCTCTTATATAGCAAGGAAACATGAAACTGATCAAAAGTGACAGTAAACATTTAGAATCTTACTAAAATATTTCAAATAAATGCTGTTGCTTTGAATTTCTATTAATCTAATATCTGGGAAGAAAATGATGGTTTCCACAAAATATTAGGCAGCACAGCTGTTTGTCAACATTGGTAGTAGATGTTTCTTAAGCACCAAATCAGCATATTAGAATGATTTCTGAAGGATCATGTGACACTGAAGACTGGAGTGAGGATGCTGAAAATTCAGTATCCAAAGGAATAAATTACATTTTGAAATACACTAAAAACATAAAACAGTTCTTTTAATTGTAATCATTTCACAACACTGAATAACAATATCTATTTATATGAACTTAACAGTACCTAATCTTTTAAAATCTGCCACAAATGTTGATATATGTGAGTAATTTAATTAATTAAATCTGCATATTGTGGAATTACTTCAATTAAAATCTTTAATCAATCTACATTCCTAGTTTTCACTTGTCAATGCACGCACACACACCTTGCAGACAGACTGGAACTCCTCGTTCTCCTCATCGTAGCAGGCCAGTAAAAATCCTCCATAGCTGCCTGCTCTCTTCCCCTTTCCCAGATAAGCACCAATCACGCACAGATCCACTGTGTCTCCAACACCCTCCAGATAGTCCTTCTTCAGCTGCAGAAACAGACCATTAGAAACAATACAGCAGACAGGCAAATGACAGTCCTGACAGTAGTATAAATAAGACTAAATTGCTAAACCACACTGCAAGAAAACATTTTAACTTTATCTCTGTCAGGTTCTGAGGTACGAAAACTAAAAATACATATAAATGTACCCAAGAGGCAAAACGACTCAAAATTGTTATCACTCTACCCCTTTGTCATTTCAAACCTGTATGACTTTAATTCTTTTGTTGAGAAGAATCACAAAGAAATGTTTTGGCACAATAGCAGTCTCAGTCACCATTCACTTTTACTGTTTTCAAACAATGGAACTGAATGGTGACTGAGGCTGTCATTCTGCTAAACACGTAGTGTTACACTGAAGAAAGAGTAAAAAAAGTCAGACAAGTTTGAAACATAAGGGCTGTGTCAAACCTAAAGCCCATGAATTAGGAGTTTTAAGCAACAAAAATAAAATCATGCTGAAATAAATTCATGAGACATCTGGGGGTGTATGAGAGGGAGGTTCATTATTCAGAATAAATGCTGCTCTTCTGTTCTACGGACATGCTATTCAGCAAATAATCATAAAAAAAACCAAAAAAAAACAAACAAAAAAAAAAAAAAAACAGGAGAAATCGCTGCTGAAAATTCAGCTTTTTTTCTGCTTTGCCTTTAGAAATAAAATATAAGAACAAAACACAGTAAAATTCATTACATTTTATGGTTATTGTGAACAAAACAGTTATGAGTAATTTGTCATTTAATATTGTGATACACAATTTTCTGCCAGAAAATTCAAGATTTATTTCACAACCATGTTGTATACTTTTTTGGTAATCCAATGAATGAAACACTTTACAAATTAAGTGTGCTTGATCTCATTTCATTCTTTTGTCTTTAATTTGGAATTTGATGGATGCAAACCAAACAATTATTCAGAACTAATGAACAAGTTTGGCATCGGTGCAAGACAGATGCTTCACATTAGACAACTGAGACAGAAAATAAGACACTAATAACAGTAATATATTCTTAATTTAATTGGAAGAATTCTGTGTTGACAAGTTGCTTGGCAGTCAAAAAAGCTAGTTCAACCAGACTAAAACTAAAACTCCTGTTGCAATCTACAAAACAATCCAGAATCTGAAAACAACCATCAGCAACAGTTTGCAAAGTAGTTTGTCTTTAAAACACACCATAGATATATCACATTATATAAAGTACAGCAGAATCTCCACCGGCTGTCTCATTTCTACTGTCAGAGTATATATTCCATCATAGCACTGAGCCTTAATGTCAGGATACAGAGCAAGAGAAAAGCTTAATGGGGTGGAAATTACACTTTAATGACTTACACCTTTTTCTGACTTTGAATACTTGTCTGGGTTTTATTTTTTAAACATAAAGGATGCATGTGTCTGTCTGAGATTAAAGCACCTAAAGCACCTTGTGTTCCTGCTGTCTGACTTCATAACAGTTCTGCCATTAACTACTACTACTAAGTTGTTCACTTTCAGAATGTAAATTTCCTGATAATTTACCCACCCCCAAGCCATCTGAGATGTTCATGTCTTTGTGTCTTCAGTTGGAAAGAAATTAAGGTTTTGGAGGAAAACATTCCAGGATTTTTCTCCATATAATAGACTTCAGTGATGGCCAACGAGTTGAAGGTCCAAATTGCAGTTTCAATGCAGCTTCAAAGAGCTCCACATGATACCAACCAAGGAGTAAGGGTCTCATCTAGCAAAATGATCAGTCATTTTCTTAAAAAAAATGTTTATGTTTTAACCACAAATGCTCGTCTTGCGTCTTCATGCATTGCATAAACATCACGTCGGAAAAGTCACGGATCGTTAGTTCTTCATCTGTGTACTTCAGTTAAAAAAAAGGCAGGGTAGGGCGAAAACTGTCATTTTCTCCTCCAACTTCAAAACTGTTTGACTTTATGTGCACGTTAGGGCTGCACTATAAATCAAAATGAAATCACGATTAATCAAAAGCCGCAATTGTCTTGCGTATCTTTCAGTAAAACACAGTTTTGTGATCAGCAGTAAATCTCCATCCGAAGGCCAGACGGCGCTCTCGCACAGAAACTCCAAATACGCCCCAAGAAAAACACATGATTGCTGCAGCTAAATAAACAGAAAATTTAACTGCTTTCATTGATTCAATGTGACTAATAAACACTACTACGACAATGTATGGTTTAAATGAGTTCTTATTGTAATTTTCCTTATAATACAGTATATAATGCAATGCCTTTATCACTGCTTAGACTACTATGAATTCTGTATTCTGTGTGAAAAGCCACATCATCTCACAGAAGGATTTATTTCAAACACTCGAATGACATTATGAAGTGGGTTTGGGGTAAAAACATGTTATTAATTGTGGTATCTTCATGATATCTTCACTGTATTGCCTACGTCACGTGTGCATTATTACGTGCTGAGCAGAGGTCACCTTAACCGAAAATTGTCCGTCATGGACGGATTTTTTTATTTTTTTTTTTTCAGTGACGGAAAATTCTGAAGGCTGTCCGTCACTTTGAAAGATTACACTGACATTGATCTATTGTAACTTCTAACTGTAATTCCCACTCCTGTCCAGTTGATGGCAACTGCGCTCCAGTGTAGCAGCGGAGAACTGGATCCACAACCAAAACGAAACTGTCACGAATGTTTTTTCTATGCGTTTGATTACGCTCAGGCGAGTACCCAGAAGCTGCAATGATCTATCACGTCGCATTAAAGAGTGCCAAAACGGTATTTATTGCTTGATGAAAATGGACAGAATTTGAAATCTGAGACTTTGTTTCGTATCAAAAGTAATACAAAGCCAAGCCTATTGCTATTTTTTGGAAGGAAGGCACACTCTGCTGGGATCGTGTAGAGCCCTTTGAAGCTGCATTGAAACTGCAGTTTGGACCATCAACCTGTTGGCCACCATTGAAGTCCATTACATGCAGAAAAATCCTGGAATGTCTTCCTCAAATCCTTCATTTCTTTTCGACTGAAGACAGACAGACATCTTGGATGACATGGGGGTGAGTGAATCATCAGAATAATTTTAATTTTGGAAGTGATCTTCTTTATAAACACTGTAATGTGTAATACCTTGAGCCAGTTGTGGGAGCGTTTGGCAATCTCATAAGTTGCATGTTTTTCCAAGGTCTTCACCATTAGGCCCTCACAGGAATCTGCAAAACATTTAAATCCTTGAAAAACTCCTTAAATAGACATTAATTAGCCAACTATATTACTAATACCATCGAGTTTTGGACTCACATTTTTAAATGTCAAAGCAATACTGACATAATTGTTTAGCATATAAAGATCTGTCATTCACAAACCTCGTACAGACTGCTCCAGGAACTCAGCGATAACATCTGTGTTGTCAGAATCCAGAGATCGAGCAAAAACAAACTCCCCTTCTTTCTCTTCAAAACTCTCCCGTAACAGAGCCCTACGTTTGCTTAGAGGCTCTCGCACCAGAGACTGCAAGAGACAGACACATAATTCACTAAAATAACATGGCATGTAAAAAGAGAGATTTGTGAGACGTGCAAAATTATTCAAATGTAACTGGCTATGAGCTGTTATCATGGTCTTACCTCTCCGTTGAGGTACAGCAGATCAAAGGCGTACACACACACCTGAACCTTGATCTCAGATGCATCCACATCCTAAAATCCACATCCACACATAACTTGTGTAAAGGACTTTTAATAAACATCAAGATTTGATTTTTATATTTAAAATGGCTTAAGATGCAGCATTTCACAATGGAGGACATGCCAGCTTCTCAAAAGCTACTGCAATATCTTCAATTCCATTCAATTATGTGTCTTTCCTTCACATTCAGCTGTTTTACTCTTCAATTTTCTCTCTACTTGTCCCTCTCACCTTCCTTTTCCTCGTGGTGAGGACCTGAAATGGCTGGATCTGTTTCTTTTCTCTGTCCCAGGCCACCGCCTCTGAATCCAGAACACAGGACCGTACGTTTTCTTTCTTCACCTGCGTGAGAGAGAAAGAGAGAGGTAGGGACATTTATTAAACCTACCATCAACACCTGAATAAACTGGATCATCGACGCCGAGCTGTGCCTCACCCCGCAGATATGCCCCTCACAGCCATAACATCTTAAAATTACTTGTTTATAAGGTCACCTAAGCTTTAAACACTACCACTTCACCAACACATAACCCACCGAACCCTGAGGCTGTGTGACATTTACAATTCAGTAGATGTTACAAGTGCATATTGAGTTTGTGAGAGCTGCAGCAGAAAGTGTGGGGCGGTTTTGTAAACGTTTGTAATCCTCTCACATAATTGAATGCGTTCACACAGACAGTGTTTGGTCCTAACAACTGAATTTAAAGGGATAGTTCACCCAAAAATGAAAATTCTGTCATTAATTGCTCACCCTCATGTTATTCCAAACCTGTAAGACCTATCTTTGGAACACTAATTAAGATATTTTGATGAAATACAAGAGCTTTCTGACCCTGCATAAACAGCAACGCAACTGACACATTCAAGGCCAAGTCCATGTGACATAAGTGGTTCAACCATAATTTTATGAAGCTACGAGAATACTGCTTGTGCAGAAAGAAATTTAATGCTACAAATATTGTCAATTGAGCTTAACTTGAATATGAAATAAACCCAGAATATTCCTTTAATAAACTATTTAAATTCAATTGTTTAATAATTAAGTCCGATTAATCCAATGAAGTGTTAGTTTGTATATATGCATGTCACTTTTTCCATTATCAAGTATGTTACCATATTTGGCACCCTAAAATATGACTGACAACTGTATTCTGCTGCTGAGTGAACTTATTAATTCCGCATATGACATCTTGTTTACAACTCTGACAGTTTTGATTCTTGTACAATAATTTGATACTTGTACAATAATGAGATTTTGCATTGAATATCAGTTAACTGAGCAAAGGAAAGGCAGAAGAGATATTACGCTTCTGAGATTGGATATGGACACTGATAAGCAAAACAACAGCGTTTTCATTGATTTATCTGCGTGTGAGCTTGTGTCATTCATCAAATGCTTTCTTTGCTTTAGGGCTAGAATCCATTATTGCTTTCTTGTGAGGAGAACAGAGCAGGATGACAGAGGACAAATATGGCCTTTGAAAAAGAGAGAGAAAGAGACAGATACAGAGAGACTCACAGAAAAATAAAAAGAAAGAGAGAGTCTGTTAGAAAGACTCTAAAAGCGTATCCAAACCAGGTGCGAGCTCAACCATGTTAGTCTGAGTTTCTGCAAACATTTCGCCAGTCGCTTGTTTTTCTATTTTAGTCGTGTCATGTTGGGAACCTCCACCCACGGTGAAATCTCATTTGAACAGAATCCCAAAATTGCTGCATATTCAACATCATATGTCTTGCCTGGCAGTGGTTTTTCCTTACTAAAGGATTTTTGCACAGATTTACAGCCTGGACAAGCTGACGTTAGTAGCCAGAAGTCACAGACAATCTGCAGACATTAAGCAGCAGGAGCTGACAGATTTCACTGAAAATCATGTGATTTTAGAACACATTGTTTTTATTTGTCATCTCCTAGCAACAAGGCGCATGTTTGTTCCATTCAGAATGACTTAAAAGCCTTAAAGGAGTAGCTCACTTCCAGAACTAAAATATATAGATAATTTACTCACCCCCAGGTAAATTCATTTTTACTGACATATGGCCTGACAACATCTCATCTGACCACAGTTCACTGTTGTTCTACTGAAGCTCCCTCATCACCTGTACCTTTCCCCTGCTCGTTTTTGTTTTCTTTGTGTGCAAAGGTATTCTCAAAGCTGTATAAAATTACAGTTGTCCTTACTACCTTTCTGGGACTTGAACGTGTTAAGGGGGGCGTACACGGTGCGATTTTTGAGGTCGTACGAGCTCGCATGCGATTTTTTTGGTTATCGGAGGAAATCGTCTCTTCTCGTATGGTCGGGGCTCGTATGGTGTGTGAGAAATTACGAGACAAGCAGAGTGCCTTACGAGCACTTTCCGACCTCACGATCATTTTTAAACATGTCAAAAAACTTCGGGAGCTGTCGGATTGAAAGCGTGACGTGTGTGCTGTTGAACGAGCCGATTTGTTGAGCAAACTGGAAATTTAGCTATAGTGGTGGCCAACTAGCCCCCTCGACGTGCATAATACTACGTTAAAACATACATTACAATACTGTACAGTGCTGTAGCATTGCAGTTCCAATGTCTTTAACGCATATGCTTGTTAGCACTGCTGTAGAGGTGAAGTTTTGTCAAGTTTGCAACCAGTGTACACACGCAAGGGTGATTAGACGGTTCCTGCATGTGTAGCAAAGAGTCACGGCTCATATTTTTTATATGCAGTTATGAGATAGACAGAGAGCAGTTGAATTTAACAGTACATACACAGTATATTATACACAGCCTTTCTCTCAGATTTCATGGGCAAACAATCTGATCACCCTAAATATACAGAGACACACTGCATGATTTAACATTTTACTGTTAAATTTTACCGAAAAGGATCTCTTCCTTGGAGTCCATGTTTTTGGCGCGGAACTTCGTGAATGTGATTGCCTCGGAAATCGGCAGGTTTTAAAATCGTGCCGTGTACCACTGCGTCCGTAAAAAACAAAGTCACTCGTGACGTGTGCGTGGCCATACGGTCTTCCGATTGTCCGAATTCGCACCGTGTACGGCCGCCCTTAGTTGTGTTGCTGTCTACACAGGGTCAGAAAGCGGATTTCATCAAAAATATCTTAATTTGTGTTCTGAAGATGAACGAAAATCTTATAGGTCTAGAACGACATGAGGGTGAGCAATTAATAACAGAATTTTCATTTTAGGGTGAACTATCCTTTTAAGCTTCAACCCTAAAATGTTTAATATAAAACATGACCAACATAACCATTCTGCCAAAACCTCTAAGGCTCAGATTTCTTAGCAAAAGCAATTAATTGGGCATCAGCGAGCATGTCACACTGAGGCTTAGGCGATCCAAGACTGCCAATTTTTGCCGTATGATGGAATCTTTTATAATCCCTAAAATTAGACAGCAAAACTGTGAAAAGAAATTGTGGAAAGTGTGCACCTGGCTTTAAATGCAGAGACTTGCTTTTGCAATGGGTGTATATATTCTCTGGGTGCATATGTCTTACCTGTGGGATTCGTGAGATAATATCAGGGTATTTGCTTGTGTTGTCCTCTTGGTTTCGGCTGAAAATGCGCACCTCTCCATTCTCAAGAATATGGATCTGTTAAATGGAAAGCAAAAAAGCAATTAACATTTTAATCAATGATATTGCTATGGAAACAGAGTCACTTTTATGGCTGGGGCTCCACCTTGTGGAATAAAATTAAAACATCACACACCTGGGCTCTCTCTCCATCATATTTATACTCGCAGGTGAAAGATGCCTCATCAAAACGTTTCATTACCTCACCGACCCCTTTAGTCGGGTGAGCCAACATGGGCCGCAGGGGCACGCCTGTAAAACACAACTCTGTTTAGTCTCATTCCAAAATAAATTGTGGGAGAACTGAGCAAGTTGTGATTCGTCAGTACCTGGGGTGAGCTTGCAGTGCTTGGGCAGTTCATCTATGCCCTCCTTCAGCAATACAGGAATGATTGCATCATAATTTGGCATCTCACTGAGAGGAACAATTTGAGTGAAAGCAATGAAAACATTATTTGTATGCATTGAGGTGATATGTAGTAACTGCAACACCTGTCCAATTTGTTCAAATCAGACTTCCTGTAGGGTACACATTATGCTAATACTCATTAAACAGGCACTTGTTATGCAGCGGACACCTGTAGTCGTAATTGAAATATTGTTTGTAGTATATGGATAATTATTCCTCACAGCACCAGTTTGTGTTTGACAATCAGGTTGTATTCAGTCTGTGTAGATTTACCTTACACCAGCCAATAGGGTAGAATATTAAAGAATTTTCAGCCATTTCATATATATGTGGCCCTGGACCACAAAACCAGACATAAGAATTGAGATTTATACATCATCTAAAAGCTGATAAATAAGCTTTTCATTTCTGATTTGTTAAGCTAGGACAATATTTGGCTAAGATATAACTATTTGAAAATCTGGAATCTGAGGGTGCAAAAAAAAAACAAAAAAAAAAACATCAAAACATTGAGAAAATCGCCTTTAAAGTTGTCCAAAGCATATTACTAGGTAGGAAATGTACTAAATATCTACATGGAACATGATAATGCTACTAATTTGAAAAAATAAATAAATAAATAAATAAATATTTTGACCCATACAATGTATTTTTGGCTATTGCTACAAATATACCCGTGCTATTAAAGGCTGGTTTTGTGGTCCAGGGTCACATTTGTATATTCATATACACAAATCTCAATATGAATCGCTTTTCACTAAATCGTCAAGAAAGAATTAAATTTGTACATAGGAATAGTTTATACGGCTATTTAAACATTTCTGTGGTAATGAAACAGACTTCTAAAATCATTTGCTAATGAGCTCTAAACCAGAGACCCCATTAAAATACCCAAGACAAGGAGTGTGAAACCAGTCAACCGACATGGTCTTTACAAAACACAATTAGCAAAATAAAAATAGAAATATGACCACAGCCATGGTAATGAGTCAAATCTCTTGATATTATTCAGCCTTTTGGAGGTATCCGCTACAACTCATAAAACTTAAAATGGTGTGTTTTTTCCCCAATTAGAGGACCTAAAATATGTTTTTAAACTTAATGAATGAAAAGCCACAGGTACTTATGTGAATGATGAATTTTGAGTATTGATGCAAATCACTAAATCAGTTTAAAATTCACTTAAATGTGAGGTTTCTAAAATATATTAAACTGATTTATGTAGATGAAACAGTGCCTAATTAAGAAATTACAAAAGTTTTTTTAAATTCCATTTTAATGGTTTAATTCAATTGTATTGATCAAACAGCATGTCTAATTAATTGAAATCATGAAACTTACACAATTTAACAACAACTTACTAACAGTTTAACAATAATTAAATTAAGGCCCTATGAAATCTGTTTTCTTTTCTCTCAAATTCAGTTTTATTTTTACTAAATTTTGTTGTTATCCATTAGTTTTTTTTTATTCTATTTTCTTTAATAATCAAAGGAATCTCTAAATAATTGCCTAAATTAATTAAATTAAAAACTAAATTATTATTATTTTATTTATTTACTTATTCAAATGCTTACATTTTTCTGGTAAATAATTTTTTTGGTGAATATTATTTGAAAATAATGTTTTAACAATAACTGTATTACTAGTAGTAGTAGTAGTAGTAGTAGTTGTAGTAGTAGGCCTCTCATTACATTCAGTAATATATTTCTGTCACATTTTCTTCAAGTTAAACCAAACTTTTATTTTGACAGGTTCCTGGTGAAGACCTTTGAGTTCTTTTTGTATGTAATATGGCAACAGTTTATCTCACAAGAAGTGGTTAAATGATCATGAAATGACTCTCAGAGCAGTGCTAGAGATTATGTTTATGTGTTCATGCACTTATACATTGAGGCGGCAGAGGCTGAAATCACCATTTTAAACTGTATTGAATTTTATGTTTGTGTCAGCAAAACTTTTTAAAGTTCTTATACATGAACTGAATTTTTAAATACATAAACCATTATTAATAAGGGTCTTACTGATTGCACACACACACTCACCAGTATGTCTGTTTCAGGATCAGCGCTTTCTCCTCCAGCCACGCCTTCCTGTTTTCTGTACTCATTCCTTTCCCTGCATCCAGCACAGCCGGTGGGAACTCTAAAGCAACACAAGAAAAACATATTAGTAACATTTCAGCACTGGTGAACTAAACAGACACCTAATTAATATTTACATGTTTAAACGTTATTCATTTTTTATTCATCATGGCAGAGAGTAATCTAATTGCAAATGCCGAATGCCTGGAGGTTCTATCAATGCTCTGATTATAATGTGTGTTAATGCCAGTTTCATTAGGATCATTTCAAACCTTGGCCCGGGGGCGACAGACACACAGCCTGACTGAGAGCCATGAGAACGCTCTGCTCAGCCAATCCGATCCGCAGCTTCCCAGCCAGTGACCTGTCAATCACACAAGCAACCAATCAAATTAACATATTTCATTTCCTCATTAATATTCATATAAATCTGCCACCATACAGTTCTATAATCAAGGCCAGCAGTACATCATTTAGATTTAGTAAAAAGCAACTGCCATCCATAAGTTACATTCATTACTAGTTTTTTTCCAGAATTAACACTACATTTCTACATGGTTGGTCAGATGAAAAATGTCAAAAGTCGTAAGTGAAAGGTGAAATGACTCACCGCACAATGAATCGAGCCTCAGAAAACCGACACGCCACAAACAAGCCTTTAATAATGTCAATCTTCTTATTCATTGCCTGACACAAAGAGAAAGAGCAAGCTGATTTTCATTGAGAACATATACAATACATGGACAAAATAAACACTTTTTGCAATTAAACTGAACACAAGTGACAGTAAAGACATTTATGATCTTACAGAAGTTTTTAATTGAAATAAACGCTGTTCTTTTGAACTATCAAAAGACTCCTGAAAAACAATTGTTTTAAAACTGATAATCATAAGAAATGTTTCTCGAACAGCAAATCAGCAAATTAGAATGATTCCTGAAGGATCAATTGGCACTGAAGACCGAAGTAATGATGCTGAAAATTCAGCTGTGGCATCACAGAAATATATTTTAAAATTTATTAAAATAGAAAAACAGTTGTGTTAAATTGTAATAACATGTTCACAAATGTACTGCTTTTGTACTCACAGAGTTTCCACTCATGTTAGCAATCTCTTTCAGTTTGTTGAAAACGCCCCCTGCTGTCAGATTGGCTGGTGCAAACATCATTCTCTGGTTGCTGCGGGAACTTTCAGCAACCAATCCCAGGTCACCTTTCTCCTGAGCCTCCGCCTTGATTTTGTCCAGTTGCCGCCCTGGTAATATAAGTCAACAGTACAGGGGGTGAGGCAAGGAGAATGGTGAATGACATTAGGGAAAACACAAATATATTTACCGGTTGCTTGAGCGACGGCTTTCATCAGGACGGTCTCCCCAACGCCCAGCTCCAGACCCTGATATGCAGGGCCGAGCTGATTAAGACACAGGTACACACAGCATAGCAAATCATCTAAACAAACAAAAAGAGTATTGAACAGATGAAAACAGTGAAGCTTAGACATTCTGAATATACTGTGTGCTACATTTTTCTGCTTTGCACAAGATAAAGTGAAAGTCTTCTCTACAATCTGTTCTCCTAACCGAGGCATTAATCTGTTCACCTATTCACTACTTGGACAAAATGAAAGAAAAACAATCCTTTTCTTGCATAAATAATTAATAACCTATTTAAACTTGATGAATTAAACATGCGCTCACCTGGAGAGAGCAGAATTACTGATCGCAGAAAGTTGGAAAGTGTTTCAATGTTTTTCAACCTAAAAATGAAAAAAAAAAAAAAAAAAAAAAGATTGAAATTTAAAAGCTACAAATACCCATTTTCCGTATATACAGCAGAATTGTACTCCATACCTGCCTGAATCCTCTTCAATCTTCTCAAAAGTGCGTGCAACAGCCAAATATGGCACTCTGAGAAAGAGATAAGAAAAAATTAAACAATGAACTTCCACAGAAGTGTCAATCAAATTGTATTGCTTTAGAAAGAAAAATGTATTTTGCAATTGTATTAAGCTTTCTGTTAATGCCTTGGGGGGAGAAAAAGACTTTAATTTCAGTGTATTAATTGTTTCCATTAAACCTTCTTGATCATATAACAGTGATACTGAGTGCTGCAGGGATGACATATTTTTGCAACTCAATTCATAAGTTAGCATCACCCTGGTTCCCTCGACACAGAAGACCTAATAGGATTTTTCCACTGGCTTTTGCATTATTGCAGAAAATAACTAGGGAAAGTTGATTCTTACACATTTTGGTCACAGATATAATCTAAACAAATTCAAACTTAGAATTTGAAGTCTAAACACAAACAGAACAAATAAAAAGTTACAAAACCAATGGCAGCATGCTCATACTAGGGCTGGGCGATTTTTCAGATTTAATCGATTAATTCAAATTGAATGTTTTGCCACAATTTTATTTTTTGGAAAACAAGGAATCGTGATTTTGAATAGAAATTTTACCAGACGTTAGAATTAGACACTTTGACAATACACCAGTGATAACAGTAAAGAGAAAAGAACTATCCAACTGCATGTGCAAGTGCAGCAGTCAAATTACAGATGCCACAATTCTGTAATGTTCAAAGGCACAATTACAAAAAAAATAATAATAATAAATCCACTTACATCATTCTGCTTGCTTAAGATGTGGAGGTGGGTGTGTTTTTCCTACAGGTTATCTTAAGGTTTTTTTTTTTTCCATAGTTTCACTTTTTTACATTTTATATATATATATATATATATATATATTTTTTTTAAGAAGAAACTATATATAAAAAGGTGGCATGCAATGCTTCACACAATGATATAAAGCTATTCAAAACATCATTAAACGTAAACTGTGAATATTGTAAATAATAATCGCAATTACAATTTTTAAGGGAATATTTGACAATTATAATTTTTGCATGCAGCCCTATAAGAAACAATGGAAACGCAGCGCAATCAAATACAAAACCTGGCTGAAAGCTGCTGTTCATTGTTTTTACAGAACATTTATAGTTAATAATAGTCTACTGGTGCTATACCTTCAGTAATTTTGAATTTACCTTGACTTTTGAGATTTTTTTAAAGCATTTTCATTGTATTATTTCTAAATATATATGTATAAGACAAGTTTGTACAAGATGTAGTTGTAGATCATGCATCTTTTCTGCAAAGATATTTAACAAGTGATTTGTTTAACATTTACATCATATTGACAACTTAAAAAAAAATACTTTAATCATGCTGTAGTTACATTTTAGCTACAAGTTGAATAGAGAATCGAAAACAAAAAATAAATAAATAAAAATAAACAGATATTTTCATTTTATGCCATATCGCCCAGCCCTAGTTCATACTACTTTGTCATATACACTAAGCTTCCAACAAATCTTTTCATGTTTATTTAAAATCTACCAGCTGGAAAATGTGATTTAGAATAGTGCTACTGTAAAAATGCTAGTTTAGCTCTGTTTATACAGACTCATTCCTGCAGCACTATTAAATAGCTAATAAAGTACAGGCTTTACTTTTGGCCCTTCGTCCAGCAGGCGTGGTCAATGGGATGGTAATGCGCTCTGGAGGGATCAAACTGGCTCTGGACTGCAGAATCCACCGTTTTTTCACTGTCGAAACAATAAAGCTCATTCAAATCATAGAAAAAATGGTTCTTTTCAAAACAAACAATAGCATTTTTTTAAGTTAAATATTTCAAATCAGAAAATTTTTTGAACAATTTGGCATTTACCTTTTCTTCTCTTTCTGTTCAGCAGCATCAGAGACCTCTCCATCCTTCTTTTTTTCTCCCTCATTTCGCTCCTCTTTCTCCAGTTTTACAGCTGCCTTTCTGGGAGCTACAAGAGATTGTAAGTTATATAAATAGTGTAGAAAACATAACCAAAAAAAAAAAAGTGTTATTAAAAAGACAGAAGAAAACAAACAAAACAAAAATCTCACCAAAAAAGCTGCTGATGGGTTTCTTTTTGGCTGAACCACCTTCCTCTTCTGTGTTTTTTTCTTTTTTAACCACTTGTTTAGGACTGCTATCTTTCTTCTCTTTCTTGTCTTCTTTTTTCTCTTTCTTCCCACTTTCTCCATTTACCTTTTTCTCTTGTTTAACCTCATTTTTATCCTTTTCTTTCATCTCACTGTTTGCATTGTCCTCAACTGCGGTTGTTTTTGCTTCATCCTCCTCTTTCTGTTCCTCGACTGCAGTCTTCTCATCCGCGCTCTTCTCTTCCACCTCCATCATCTCGTTGTCTGAGTTGAAGAGAGAAAGAGAAGAAACAATGAATTACACTACGATAATGGAGAGGCGAGACATGTGCACAGAAATCAACTCATCAAACCTGTTTTTCCAGGTGAGGTCTCAACTCGTGCTCTCTTACTCTCCTGTCCTTCATCGACCTCCTTCTCCTCCTCTTTCGTCCCTTCTCCATCACTTCTGCTGTCCAGTTTCCTCTTGGGGAACTGCTTACGGGCTAGGAAATAGAAGAGGGATTTTAACCTAATAAAGCCTACTGTGTTATATTTAATACATGCCTTTTCAAAGTATTAATAGTTAAAGAAAGAATAAATGATCAGTAGCACAAGGAGGTGTGCGAGAAGAGACTGATACAGACCAGTCTTGCGTTTGGGAATGCCTGACGGCGATGTTGATGTCGGAGTTGCTGGAGTTCCCGGAGTGCCTGAGGAAGCTGGGGTTACCACCGCAACAGAGGCACTCGACGTGACCGGAGTCGTTGGGGTTATGGGAGTTTTTGGAGATACCGGAGTGGAAGCAGCCTTTGCAACATCAGAATTCTGTGTGTTTACATAGAAACAGAATTGTTAACAACAGTTCTGACATGCTGTCATGGATGATGCTCAAGATTACTCAATAATTCATACCTTCTCTGGTTTTACTGTTTGAACTTCACTCTGTTTTGGCACCTGCTCCTTTACCACTGGCTGATCTTCATCGTCGCTGTCTATGATTGCTCGACTGCGTTTATGCACCTTCTTTACTGGCGAATCACAGTCCTGCATGCCATTCTGAATTTTGAGGGGACTTTTTACAGGTCTAAGCAGACAAAAAAGACAAAAACATTATCATCATATAACATTTTAACATTGCTTATTCATTTTCAAACTCCTCTAACTATATTGTTATCAAAGAAAAGCCACAGAATCAACATAATGGCTGCATTTTGAGGTTTCTACATTATGCTAAATTATAAAAGATAAACTTAATTCAGCATAATGTTTAATTTGGAAAACATTCCTAAATATCACTTACTCTGTCTTTGCTTTGACCTGTCCATCACTCTTCTCCTTACTTTTCATTGGCTGAAAGAAAGACCTGTGGGCGGGAAACAACAAGATCACGTTATAAAGACAAATGAGCTTACTCAAGTTAATACTGTATTATAATTTCTGCCATACATTTATTTTAAACAAATACAATTTAAAGGAAAACCCTTAATGTCACAGTATACGTTGGTGTAGGTATCGGAATCAGACACTGCATGTAATGTTTTGTGGTTAACAACACGGATAAACAGCAAATGAGAGCTGAACACTCACGCTATGCTTCGCTGCATCGTTGGAGTCTTGCACTGCTGACACTGAGTATATCCGGAATATATGTTTAATATATGTTTTGGCGAGTTATTAAAATTTCTGAAGCATCGATGTTTTCTTCCGCGCGCTTAACTCTGTACGATTCGGCGCCAAAGTGACGTC
Organism: Labeo catla; assembly: GCA_012976165.1. Taxonomy (NCBI): domain Eukaryota; kingdom Metazoa; phylum Chordata; class Actinopteri; order Cypriniformes; family Cyprinidae; genus Labeo; species Labeo catla. The sequence goes on from VONZ01000042.1 coordinate 1,539,334, forward strand.
ATTCCCGCAGACAACAGAAACAGCGGGGTTTATTTAGTACAAAAGCATTTTAGTGCCGCCTATTGGATTGGAGGGATTGGACGCGACCGTCAATCGTTAGAAAAAAATCTAATATTTTTTACTCAAACTCGGTTTATTCACAGGATTTTGTTTCCTTCTAGGTCATTGTTTCTCAGCCTTTTCCGTCTTTTGTTCCGTTATAATAAGTAAGTAACCTCTTAATGTGTCTCAATGTGTGTGTGGTCCTGGTACATTATGGGGACAAACTGTCCCCACAAGTATAGTAAGTCTAAAACTTTTTTTTGTTTTGGTCCCAATGAGGAAACAAGCCTATAGATCATAGAGAATGATGTTTCTTGAAAATATAACAATGCAGAATGTTCTGTGAGGGGGAGATTTAGGGTTAGGGGATAGAAAATACAATTTGTACAGTATAAAAAACATTACGTCCCCATAAACCATAAAAACTCAACTTCTCTTTGTGTGTGTGTGTGTGTGTGAGAGAGAGAGAGAGAGAGAGAGAGAGAGGGGGGGAGAGAGAAATTCCCTTTTTCCTTTCATTTTTTTTGAATATTTTTAAAAAACCATTGAAAACATTTGTTAAAAACTATTCTAATCACCATTCATATATTTGAAATACATACACTAGCAGTCAAAAGTTTTTGAACAGTAAGATTTGTAATGTTTTTGAAAGAAGTCTCTTCTGCTCACCAAGCCTGCATTTATTTGATCCAAAATATGGCAAAAGCAGTAATATTGTGAAATATTTTTACTATTTAAAATAACTGCTTTCTATTTGAATATATTTTAAAATGTAATTTATTCCTGTGATCAAAGCAAACATTTTCAGCATCAGTACTCCAGTCTTCAGTGTCACATGGTCCTTCAGAAATCATTCTAATATGCTGATTTTCTGTTCAAGAAACATTTTTATTATTATTATTATTATCAATATTTAAAACAGTTGAGTAACTTTTTTAAGGATCTTTTGATGAATAGAAAGATCTAAAGATCAGCATTTATCTGAAATAGAAAGCTGTTATAACGTTATACACTATACCATTAAAAAGCATGGAGTCAGTATAATTTTTTTAATGGAAAGAAATTATAGAAATTAATACTTTTATTTAGTAAGAATGATCAATTGTGATGATAAAGACATTTATCACTTTACAAAAGTTCTTATGAACTTTCTATTCATCAAAGAAACCTAAACAAAAACTACTCAGCTATTTTCAATTTTACTGTTTTTGCTGTATTTGGGTCAAATAAATGCAGTCTTGCTGAGCAGAATAGACTTCTTAAAAAAAAAAAACATTACAAATCTTACTGTTCAAAAACGTTTGACTGGTAGTGTATGACCTGGAACTAAAATTTATTCTACTAGTTTTCTGATAAGAAAAGGTGTTTATCTGAGTTAAACTTATCTGAAAAGGTGTTTAACTGAACTTCAGACTTATCTGAACAGAGCTGATAACATTGTGATATTGTAATGCCTCTAAAAGCTAAATGAAATGCACACGGATTGATATTTTTGAGAGTGATATCACAAATTTAACCTAATATATTGATATTCTTTTATTTTTTCACTAATTCAGATCAGAGTGCAGGAATCAGTATCGTTTTACATGAATGTTTGTGTTGAGTTTCAGTATAATGACGTACAGGTAATGCGGTATGAGATATTTTCCGTCCCCCTCCCTATTCTGTCTTAAACGGGATGTTTAGGTGAACCCCGCATGAAGAAAACAAGGCTGTTAACATACTTTAGAGCCTTTATGCATGAGATATGGCACACACACAAACACATATATGCATTAACTTTCAGTTTCTGCATTAGTCACACTCACATGTGATGCAGACATGATTGCTAACACAGCATTCTTGTGACAATGTTTTGAATGTCAGATGAATGAGACAGCAAAATTATTTAACTTTTTATTTAGTTATTCTGGCACTAGAAATTTGCCCAGTGTCTGAACAGTTGCACATACCCCTTTTAGACAAGTGAGACTGTAAGGTGAGAAATATTTGTCTTCAAATACTCTGTCGATATGTCAACCTGACAGCCTATGATGATATGCAGGGATCTGGGCGGACTAGTTCCTGAACAGGAAAGCAGCTCATTTCAAATAAGTCAATGATTGCACAACAAACACACAAAGGATTGGAAACAAATGTCTAATAGAAAATGTAAATAAAGGTTCTACATGACCATTGTATATGCAGTGTTAAATGATTTTAAAACTGGTCTCATGATCAAACAGACACAGCAATGTTTGTCCAGATATTAGGTACATCTAATTACTACGTACAAGAAATTATAAATTATTTTTGAAGCATCACGTGAGCTCACTCATGTTCATTTTCAGTTTCGTTTCATAAACCTTTAAGTGCATTACTGAGAAATTGGAAAATTCAGGCAGATGATGTAATGCAGGTGTGTCTTTAAGAGGATGCACATAAACACTCTGTATTTAAGCTCCACTAGTTCCCTTCTAGATACAAACACAAGTTTTTATTTTGAGGTACTGAAGGTCTGATAATGGCCATAAAGGAACTGAATGTACTTGTGGTGTGTTCTTTGATTGTCTGTGCTACTAGGGGTGAATTCTTCACTTCAACAGGTATATTATTATTTATATTTGGATACAATTAATTAATTTGCGATTCATTTATTTTTTATTTGTTAGTTATATTACTGTGTTCATTCTGTTGCCATATGAAATGATTTTCTTTGTGAGACACTTATAATCAGGTTTGCATTTTTTGTTTTGTTTTTTTACAAATAAAACTTTTTCAATATACCTCCAGTTATGTTGAAAAATAAATAAACAAAAACAATTAAAATTCTTTGTCAATTAAGTGCAGATGTAATTGTTTTACAGATAAAATTTCACATCTTTTTGAGGAGGAGAAATTCCTTCTGGGGACCTTCAGTTTGTACATTAATGCCGAAGAAGAAATTGTAAAGAGAATGAAGAGGTGAAAATTCCCTATAAGGAATTTTTTTATTAAAAGCTTTTCAGTTGACAGCAACAACCTGGTGTAGTAAACAAGTGTGACAATGATCTTATTAGATCAAGATTATTAAATGCATTTATTTAACACAACAACATCTGATGAACTTTTATCTTCAATCCAGCCGCCTTCTGCTGCTTCAGCTGGGCACATACTCCGACCCTGTGGACCATGAGAAAATAAAAGACCCTGCAGCAGCTTTAAAACTCACTATACGACTGTACGGAGAATGGTTGCAAATTGAAGAATACACTCAAAGGAGTCTTAATGAATGTGAGATCTTATTTAAGTTTTTTAAGTGAAATGTCTAAACGTGGAGAAGAACTGGTAATAAAAGTATGCAGCAGTGATAAATGGTTTCAAGATATTTTTAAGCTTTTTCAATGCAGTTGTTTATGGATCTGTTCTCATATTTGAAAATCAGACAACTTTTATCAGACACTGCTGGAATATGCACAGATCCCAAAGCTAAAGGACTTGGAAGGCGCAGCTTTAGGACTGATCAGTCTGCAAGAGCTCTACAAACTCTACCCACACAACATCACAAAGGGTAAACTGTCTGCACCAATGTAGTTTCTTTGCAAGAGTTTCACTTTTTTCCTTTAAAGTCCCAATGTGATTCATGCTTTCATTTTTCATTTCACAGAAACGTCTTTAAATGCAGATGAAGCTTTAATTGTTGGGATTTTTGCTTATAACAACTACAAATTCCAGCATGCCTTTCTCTGGTTTCTGCACAGCCTGGACAGATTACCAGCATACTCATTCGCTACTGAGAAAATGTTGCTCCGTTACCTTAGTGACTCAGCCTACAGTTTCGGCAGCCTGCCTGTGGCAATCTACTTCGGCCAACGGCTTTTAAATCTGGGTGAGCTCATGATGACATAAAGTGTAATATCATATCATAATTTTTATATGTGAGGTTGTCAGACAACTTTGCAATTAGACTGTTGAAGCCATAAACTTATTTGCCTCAGACCCAACTAACGATGAAGTCAAAGTTCTGCTGGACCTGTATAGACGCCTTCGCTTCCTTGTAACTTCAAACCCTGACATATTCACACTGAACACACAGTCAAATAACTCCTATGAGGCACTGTGCAGAGGAGAGATTAATGAGAGGGCAAGTGTAACAGTTCAAATGTAAACCATTTTTGACAAGAAATTACAAACAGTCAGTGTGGAGCTTTGTGTGTTGATTGGATGTTATTATATTTGATAAAATCAGACCTCCAAGAGGCAGAGGGCGCTGTCCTGTAGGTACAGCACAGGTGGAGGAAACCCCAGACTGATGTTTGCACCAGTGAAAGAGGAAGTGGAGTGGGACAATCCTCGAATTATCAGATATCATGACATTATTTCGGATAGAGAGATAGAGATCCTGAAGAATATCTCCAGACCTCTGGTGAATATCTAAGACACACACAAATCAAATTTGATTGTCAGTATTATTAGAATCTATTATTTTGTTAATAGGTTATGTTTTATTGGGCTGTTGAATTGGCAGAAGTATGTGGACATTTCTTTTAAAAGTTGTCTTGCCCTCTTAATTCTAGTGAAGACAAGTCTTGATGCAATAAAATATAATGGTCTTCTAGATTATTGTGTGTTTCCAACTTTGTGACAGTTTGAGGAGAGACTTATTCTTTGCTCCAGCATGACAATGTCCCAAACCTCAAGGTTCATCAAGAAATTATTTTATTGTAAAACCCAGACTTGAACATAATTGAAAATCTTCAGGATGAATTGAGTATTTTCAGGCCAGACTTGGCATACTGATATTTGGTGCCCACATACTTTTGACCATCTAGTGTATATATATATTTATATTTGATGTTCTGTTTACCTTTTGCGGTCTGCTGTAGCTTTCTAGGTCTGAGACTATAGGTGGAGTGTCGAATATCCGTACTTCTCAAAGGTGATAATCTCATTTTTACCCATTATGGTCCCAACATTTGCATTACATTTCTGTTATATTATGTATATATATCTTATTGTAAAGTGCTACTGAAAAAATAATTTCCTTGTTTTCAGTGTTGCTCTAGAAGAAGACTACCCCGTGGTTGCTCGTGTAAATCAGAGAATTGCAGACATCACAGGTCTCTCCATGGAATCAGCTGAACAACTACATGTATGGTCATAGTAACAAAGAAATCACCTGTTCATGCACAGGCAGCATATTTTTTTAAGGTCAACTCTGTTTGCAGCTAGCTTGGTAACATTCTCTTGCACTAGATAATATAAAATAATATAATATAATATAGACTTTGATGGCTCATATTATATTTTTATTATCATCATATTTTATTTTATTATAATTTTATATTCACCTCATTCATTGAACTACAGTTTCATTTCAGGATTAACATGTATTTTTCCCAAATGTTATGTGCTGTTTGACCTGAAATGTTCATTTCAATAGCGATGCAATCATTTTCCAGGTTCAGAATTATGGGATTGGTGGCAAATATGAACCACATTATGATACATGGGTAAGATCACTATACTAAAATACAGCCATTACATCAGTCTGGCCTACACAGTATTTGCTAAGGATTTCCTCAGGAGTTAAATAAGGCCTGAAGTTATTTGAAGAGACTTTCCAATTGCCCCAGATCTCTACTTTTTGCTTTCATTTTCACTTGATTGGCAAAACGTTTTTGTTGGCATACATTTTGTTGTGGTATTTAGTTTGCATTTTTTTAAATGCACATTTAAGGTTTGAATGTGTTAAATGGGAAAGTCATTCTTTAACTGTAGAATGACTTTCACATTTGCTTAACCCAGGCTCGCTTTTAGAGCTATACAAACTGAATAGCTCTATTGTGTGTTATTGAGAGCTTGATAACATTAACCAATCAAATCATTAGAAGATAACTTAACATATTTAATCTCACAGGATACTGTGAATGGAAGGATTGCTACGTTCTTAATTTATGTAAGCTTTGCCCTCCAAATGCCTTTCTAAACATTCAAAATTAATGTGCACATTTATTTGCCATATTACCTGTATTGCACAATCATTATGAACAATAAATTATGTACTCTGTCTGTAGATGAGTGATGTGGAGAAAGGGGGCGCCACTGTGTTCCCTCAAGCTGGAGTTGCATTAAAGCCAAAAAAAGTAAACCTTCAAATCACCGATCTATACTGTATATTAGAATAATTATAGTAAAATTCATGCATCCATTCTCTGCTGCTTAAGGGTTCAGCCGTGTTTTGGTACAACCTCCACAAGAATGGACAAGTGGATTTGGATACAGAGCATGCTGGATGCCCTGTGTTATGGGGTAACAAATGGGGTAGGTTTTTAAAGAACCTGGATTACTCTTTTACAGTGTTTATTCTTTAATGCATAAATAAATATACATTAAAATGACTTAATTTTATATGATAATGAGCTATATATTTGTTATCTTTTCAGTGGCTAATAAATGGATGCATGAGTTTGGACAGGAGTTCAGGAGACCCTGTTCTTTGTCATACTTGGATTGAAAAAAATATTAAAAACTGAGACCATAGAGAAATAAAATGAAGTGTATCTACACTACAGAAGTATCTGTTAAATTTATTATGTATCATACATTTTGTAAATAGGATCTGTAACACAGATACTGTATTTTGTATTAACTTTAACTGTGATTTACTACTAAGTAATGTTAATAATAATTGTAATGCAATAGAAAATAGAGTACAAATGAGTTTCAAATTATCACATTACCTGAGTGGATCCTAACAGCTTGTAAGGAGTTATTCCTGTAAATGAGAAGCTGCTGTGTTCTCTGCAGTTGTATTTAAAGCTGAATTTTACACTTTCCTGTTCAGGCTGTTTTGGAATGATGATTTACATGTTTTACAAGTTTTGTGATATGTGTGTAATGTTTTGGGCTGTGTTTATATATGAAATCTGAAACTGATTTGTGTGTGTGAGTGTGTGAACCTCACATGCAAAGTACAAGTCCGTCAATATACCTCAACATCATGAGACGTAACTACCACAGCAATACACGCAAAAAAACACAAATCATTTTTGCAAGATTTTAGAGACTGTAAAGTTCTGTGTAAAAATAAAAGAATCTTTATAAAGTAATTTGTCTATTACTCTAATCCTGTGGCTTAATATTATTATGACCTTTAAGCTGGTTTTCATGGCTACTATAACAACATATTGAATTATACTGAATGCCAGTCTTTATATGCAGTTTCATGTCTTAGTGATTAATCTAACCTGTATTTTACAGTAATGGCTTAAAATCTAGACAGTATGTACTCTATTTGTGGACTTGCAAAGAACAATCACCATTTAAAAACTATGACGTATGTTGACAGGCTTGTTTTTCAGGGTAAGACACACACACAATCACTACTGTGATTTGATACTACCTTTATGCGTCCTTGCTCCCGCAACCTGTCTGCCAGCACATGAGCGCTTACTCGCGTAAACTTTCGCTTTTGTTTTAGGTTATGGTTTTATTTTTGTTGAATACAGGTGTGTTTCTGAAAATATCCCTATAAATGGTCTGTATACAAACTCAGTTTCGCTTCAGGATATACATACACAAGTTGCGTTTTGAGGTACTGAAGAATTTGGCTAATGGCCATAAAGGAACTGACATTTGTGTTGTGTCTCTGGGCCGTCTGTGGGCATGAATTCTTCTCATCAACAGGTTATAAATCATATTTCAGTTTAACATCAATTAATTCGTTTTTAATTGTTAATAATTTAATGCTATAGCGTTTCATCCATTTATCTCTAACTAATAGTTTTACTGTTGCCATGACATGTTAATTGGAGGTGAGATTTCCAACATGTCTACACTAGACGCGACAGCGTTGTCACTGGCGTCGCAACAGCTAACAGAAGCTATCTACCCTGGAAGCGACAAAGCAACCGTTGCAAAACATTTGTACTTTGAGTCAGTAAGTCATAAGTAAAACTAGTCAACAGTTTACTGTCCGGGTTTTGTTGTGTCAAGCCGCGTCGCCTCCAATGTAGACAGCATCGTTGATTATAATGGGTTCTTACTTAATAACCCCTTTTTATTATAGAGTGCACTTACTTCACGGTTTGGTCAGTTAAGTTACCCGGATGCGCGGCCATACTCAGATGTAAACAACACCATGGACTGCATGTACTACTGAATACATTGCTCTGCTGATTTCTGCTGTCTAAACCACGGAAAAAACGTGTGGAAGCTGTTAAATCATAAAGAGAAGGACTTAGTAAGAAGGAAAGGGTGCAATATTTTGACGTTAACTAAAGTTAATAGGTGGTAAAGATAGGTACGAGCAGTATTAATTAAGATATTAGCCCAATATTTCACCTACCTGACTGGAAATGATAAGAACAAACACAAATGTTGTCAAGATTCTTGCTCTGGAAATCCCGATTTAGTTTGGCCAACCACAAATGGCTTTTGTTCCTCAGACAGTTTATTGCACTCTTCTCCTTGATTTGTTATAAGTCTTGGCAGTCTATAGTACTTCAAATGTTTTTCCCAGTCCGGCTGATTTGTACAGCCCTAAACATGGCAATAATTGACCATTTTCAGGAGTAATATTCAGCAAAATATGCGAGTTTTATTCGGCATTGGCATTGGCATTGTTTACGTTCAGTGCTGCCAACATGGCCGACTGATGACATGTCGTGAAAACACTCTATACCTCTAATGATGTAAAAAAATTAATTCTGTAAATGCATTAAGCATGAATCAAATGAAATTTGACAATTAACTGTAGATTGTTTTACAGATCAAATTGCACAGCTTTATGAAATGAAGAAAGACCTTCTGATGAGCTTGAGTCAGTGCATTGATGCTAAAGAAGAGGATGTTGAGATGAAGAGGTGAAAGCAAGATTAATGTTTTTTGTTTGTTTTTTTTTTATTTTCAACAGTGAATGCTTACAAGTGTTTTCAGATTGAGGATTTTTTTAACACTACAACATTGATGAACCCCTGTTCATCTTCAATCCAGTGCTCTTCAGAATCTTCTGCTTTCATACTCTGAATCTGAGGACCCTGAGAAAGCCGTGAGAGACCCTGTGGCAGCTTACAAACTCCTCAGAAGATTGAGAAGTGAATTGATAATTATTATAGAACACTTTCAGTTGACTTATCAGTGCAACACGTATGAGGATGAGTTCCTAGAGATCCCAGAACTAGAGGACTTGGATGGTGCTGCTTCAGGACTGATCAGACTGCAAGAGATCTACAAACTTTACCCACAAAACATCACAAATGGTAAACTTTGTTTTGCACAGTTTTGCAGTTTCACAGATAGGGTTTCACTTTTAAGCCTTTAAAAAATCAGCTGTTTTGATTTCACAGAAACATCTCTAAATGCGGATGAAGCTTACCATGTGGGGTGGGTTGCTCACGAAGAGCGCAAATTCCAGTATGCCTTTCTCTGGTTTCTGTACAGTTTGAACAAATTAACAAAAAGCTCAATGACTACAGAGAAAGAGTTGCTCTACTACCTCAAATCCTCAGCCTATTGGTTTGGCAGCCTACCTCAGATCTACTTCGACCAGCAGCTTCCAAATCTGGGTGAGGTCATGGTGTCCTAAAGTTTCATACTAATATTTTTATATTTAAGGTTGCTGGACAGTTTTACCAAATGGTTGTGATTCAAGTCATAACCATGTTTGCTTCAGATCCAAGCAATGATGAAGTCAAAGCTCAGTTGAACAGACTCCTTCACTTCCTGGGAACTTCAAACCCTGACATATTCACATTGAACACAGAGTCAAGTCACTATGAGACACTGTGCAGAGGAGAGATTGATGAGATGGCAAGTGCAACGTTTCAAATTTAAACCAGTATTTGATATGAAATTACAAACAGTCAGTGTGAAACTTTGTGTATTATAATACCAGACCTCCAAGAAGCAGATGGCGCTGTCCTGTAGGTACAGCACAGGTGGAGGAAACCCCAGACTGATGTTTGCACCAGTAAAAGAGGAAGTGGAGTGGGACAAGCCTCGAATCATCAGATATCATGACATTATTTCAGACAGAGAGATAGAGATCCTGAAGAATATCTCCAGACCTCTAGTGAATATCTAACACACACACACACACACAATTATAAACCATTAAAATATTTGATTGTCAGTATATATGATGTTCCATTTACCTTTTGTGGCCTACTGTAGCTTTTTAGGTCCGAAACTAGTGAGGGAGTATCGAAGATCCGTACTTCTCAATGGTGATAATCTAATTTTTCACCCATTATGTTCACTCAGAAGGAAAATTTACATTACATTACTGTTATTATAGTGCTTATATTATTTCATCACACGTATTATGGGAAAACACTTATTATGGTTCAATTCAATAACATAAGTTGAATCTTATTGTAAAATGTTACTGAAAAATGATTTCCTTTTCTTCCAGTGTTTTTCTCGAGGAAGACAACCCTGTGGTTTCTCGTGTCAGTCAGAGAATTGCAGACATCACAGGACTCTCCAAGGAATCAGCTGAAGACCTACAAGTACAGTCACAGCAAGAAAGACATTATTAGATATTAGTATTGTTATTTTTTTAGAATCATGATATTCATCTGATTATATTCATTTTATATTTACTCCTACATGTTCTGTTCTCTGTAAAATATGAGTGGTGCAATCATTTTCCAGATTCAGAATTATGGGATTGGTGGCAGATATGAACCACATTATGATGCATGGGTAAGATCACAATGATAATACAGTCGTGACTTCAAACTGAATTGCTCTATTCTTGTCATTGTAATATATTAAGCAATTAGTTGCAAGATTGATTCATTGCAAGAGAACTTAATGTTTGATCTCACAGGATGAAGAGAATGAAAGGATTGCTACATTCTTAATTTATGTAAGTGTTGTCCTTCTCATTAGCTCAAATGGTTTTATACACATTGTAGGCCTATATTATATGTTTTTTGTTGTACTATAAGCAATAAATTATGTCCTGTGCCTGTAGATGAGTGATGTGGAGAAAGGGGGTGCCACTGTTTTTCCTCAAGTTGGAGTTGCATTGAAGCCAAAAAAGGTAAACCCTCAAATCACTGATCTATACATATTAGAATAACTGAAGTAAAATTAATGCATCAATCTTCTGCTTTTTAAGGGCTCAGCTGTGTTTTGGTACAACCTCCACAAGAATGGAAATGTGGATTTGTATACAGAACATGCTGGATGCCCCGTGTTAGGGGGTAACAAATGGGGTAGGTTTTTTTTTTTTTTTTTTAAAGAACTTGGATTACTCTTTTATGTATCTTCTAATGTACTTAAATCTATGTTAATATAACAAAGTTTTATTTCAGTTTTATATGACATTAAGCTATGTTTTTTTTTTTTTTTCTGGTGTCTTTTCAGTGGCTAATAAATGGATCCTTCAGTTTGGACAGGAGTTTAGGAGACCCTGTTCTTTGTCATACTGGGATTGAATGGCACTGAGACCATGGAGAATATTTATCCATTATATTTATTATGTATCATATCAGTTTTTAGATAGGATCATAACATACTGTCTGGTGCCAGTAATGTTAATAATAATTGTAATATACAATTTTAAAAAAGTTCAACTGTTAAATGTGCTGGAATGATGATTTACATGTTTTGCAAGTCTTTTTATAATAAAAATGTGTTTTCTGCAAATTGAAGATTGTAGTATTAATGTTTGGGTATTAATGTTAAATTAGTTATAGGCCTCTGGTTTTATTAATACATTTTATTTGATATATTTTAAAAAGAAATGAGAGAAAATAACCATTTTCTGTCTTAAGCTGGATGTTTAGGTGAGTGTCAAGATACTTTAGCGCCTGGTTTGCTGTTTTGTGGTTGTTGTTAGATTGTGCTCTTGTGTGATTTTTGATTTGTTTATATAAATCAGTGCTGCAAGTAGACTTCATCTTCCTTGATCCCACAACCAGCCTGCTGACTTGTTAGAGCTTACTCATGTAAAGTTTGCTTTGCTTTTCATAAGATAGTAGGGATACTAAGAAAATGGTGGGCAGATACAGGTCTAAAAATATGCAAATAAATGGTCTGTATTTAAGCTCGATTTCACTTCAAGGTACACATACAGAAGTGTGTTTTGTGATACTGAAGGTTTGATAATGGCCATAAGGGAACTGACATTTGTTGTGTGTTTTTGGACTGTCTGCACTGTTGGGCATGAATTCTTCTCATCAACAGGTTATTAATTATATTTAATTTTAATATCAGTTCATTATATTTTATTAGTTTTTTATTTGTTAATAATCGTGCACTTGTACAAGACAGTATAGTAGATTTTAACTTTTCAAATTCCATTATTGACTAAACAATATTAACTTCTCTCTTTGGTTTCTTACTGTTAATCCTTTTTCATTATACTTTTCTTTTTTTTTTTTTTTCATTTAGTACTGCCCTTCAGAAGCTACAGAAGATACTTACATATTTCCCAGAAGACAAAATAAGTTACATTTTCCCTGATATTCAAATTTAAAAAGGTTTTTGAATTTGAAAAAAATCTTTTATAAAAAATCTTTTATAAATTCGACTATTATTATCTCTTGTGTGGACTATATGTAAACATCATTTATGTGAAAAATCTTATTCAGGTCAGTACTAAATAAAAAATAACATGCATTTTGTATGATCACTCTTATTTTGGTAAAATAATTAACATTTTGCAGATTCTGCAAGGTGTACTTTTAACCTCAACTGTACATACTGTATATCAAATGTTCTTTGACATTAAGTGCAGATTGTTTTACACTGTAGAGCAAATTGCACAGCTTGTTAAGAAGAAGAAAGACCTTCTGAAGGGCTTCAGACAGTCCATTGATGCTGAAGAAAAGAATGTAGAGACAATGAAGAGGTAAAAACAGCGTTTGAACTTAAAAAGCGTTTTAACTTAAAAAGTATATAAATTGTCAATTTGTTTCGAAAATGACCGATCGTTTTGCTAGATAAGACCCTTCTTTCTCGGCTGGGATCATTTAGAGCCCTTTGAAGCTGCATTTAAACGGCATTTTGGAAGTTCAAACTTGGGGGCATCATTGAAGTCCATTATATGGAAATAATTCCTGAATTTTTTTTCCGCAAGAAACATAATTTCTTATCGACTAAAGGAAAAAAGACACAAACATCTTGGATGACAAAGGGATAAGTAAATCTGTAAATTTTTTGTTCTGGACGTGAACTTCTCCCACTAATGTATTTATAACTGAGGTTGCCAGACATTGTTGTGATTTAAGCCATAAATGTCTGTGCCTCAGATCCAACTAATGATGAAGACCGAGTTTGGCTGAACCAGTGAAAGAGAAAGTGGAGTGGGACATCCTGTAGCTTTCTAGGTCTGAGACTACAAGAGGAGTATCAAAGATCCATACTTCTCAAAGGTTATCATCTCATTTTTCACCCATTATATTCACTCAAAATTAACGTTTACATACTGTTATAGTACTTATATGATTTCTTCACACTTATTATGGGAGGAAAAATAGAAACAATTTACAATATGGTTCAAATTTAATAACATAACAAATTAAATGATATTGTAATATGTTACTGAAAAATCATGTCTTTGTTTTTAGTGTTCATCTAAAGGAAGACAACACTGTGGTTGCTTGTATCAGTCAGAGGACTGCAGACATCAAAGGACTCTCCATGAAATCAGCTGAAGAACTACAAGTATGGTCACAATAAGAAAGAAATTGCCTGTTCATGCACAGACAGCATCTCTGCTCAAACTGAATAATTCTGTAACTTTCTGTAACTTTTGCCAAAGCTCACATATCAGCTTTGAGAGCCCTGTGTAATATTTTCCAGGTTCAGAATTACGGGATTGGTGGCAGATATGAACCACATTATGATGCATGGGTAAAATCACAATGTTAATATACAGTTGTGACACATATAGACCAACACGGAACCCATTTGCCATGGGTTCCCTCAGGAATTTTTTTTTTTTATGGTTTGGGATGGTTTATGAAAACAAAAAAAGGCAATCCACACACTAAACTCAAACAAGTTAAAAGTCTAAGATCCACTGAGAAAATATTTTACTGAAGATTTTCATATAAAGCGACAACAAAAAAGAGATTAACCTAGTTGATTAATTTTCCTTAACCAAGAAAGAACTCATGGCCCGAAAATGCTTATTCGCTTGTAGGACTTCAAACAGAATAGCTCTATTCTGTGTCAGTGACAGCTTGATTACATATTAAGCAATTCGTTACAAGATTACAAGATAACTTAAAATTGCTTGATCACACAGGATAATGAGAATGAAAGGATTGCTAAGGATTGGTTTATTTTTGTACTGTGAGCAATAAATCATGTCCTGTGCCTGTAGATGAGTGATGTGGAGATAGGGGGCGCCACTGTGTTGCCTCAAGCTGGAGTTGCATTGAAGCCAATAAAGGTAAACCTTCAAATCACTGATCTACACAGTATATTAGAATAACTAAAGCAAAATTCATAACTAAAGCATCAGTTGTCTATTTTTTTAAGGGTTCAGCTGTATTTTGGTACAACCTCCACAAGAATGGAAATGTGGATTGGTTTACAGAGCATGCTGGGTGCCCCGTGTTAAGGGGTAACAAGTGGGGTAGGTTTTGAAAGAACTTGAATTACTTTTTTTTGTTTATGTTCTATAATGTACATAAAAATAAATCTATGTTAATATGACTCAATTTTATTTCAGTTTCATATGACATTGAGTTATATTTTTCCTCTGGTGTGTTTTCAGTGGCTAATAAATGGATCCATGAATTTGGACAGGAGTTCAGGAGACCCTGTTCTTTGTCATACTGGGAGTGAAACACAATGAGACCGTGGAGAAAGCACATGAAGTGTATCTGCACTATAGAAGTATCTGTTATATTTATTATGGACTATATGTGTTTAGATAGGATCGTTGTTTAGATGCCAGTAATGTTAATAATAGTTCATATACAATAGTAATATACAATAAAAAAGTTAAAGATAATAGTTAATAGTTAATAGATTAAAATAAAGTTTTAGCAAGACATAATAACATTACCTGAGAGGATCAGCAGCCAGTAAGGGGTTATTCCTGTAAAAGAGTTGCTATTGCATTTTTTGTGGTTACATTTAAAGCTTAATTTAAAATGTTTGTGCTGGAATGATGATTTACCTTTTTTTTTATGCATTAATCCTCATGAATTAATCTTAATATGTATACGTGTGTGTGTGTGTGTGTGTGTGTGTGTGTCACCCTGAAAAACAAGGCTGTCAACATACTTCAGTGTCTTAATGCATGCACATGACTTACACATAGCATAATACACCCACAGATTATGTATGTGTGTAATTTTGACCCACTTTAGTTAAGTTATTATATGATAAGTCTTTTTAGGACAAACGTTTAGGAACTGTGTATAATCACGTCTAATACAAACAACTATAAGCTATGTTTCCATCACCCTGTCTTGGACTCAGAAAGTATAATGATTTATTTTACTTTCAGTTTCTGGATTAGTCATAAATCAGATGTACATGTTAAGCAGGTGTGATTGGTGATGCAGCATCCCACAACAAAAAGGAAACTATGCCAGTAAAGTTTGAACAGTTGTTAGGCAACATTAAAACAGGTCTTGGTAATACAATAGTTTATAATATACAGTATTATGATGTTCCTCCATTTCTCCATTGCTGTGTTGGTTTGCTGTGATTGTTGTTAGATTGTGAAGACTTGTGTAAGACCAGTGCTCCTAGGTGTTTTTTAATTTGTTAGTAAAATCACTGCTGCGATTAGATCCTACCTCCTTGTTCCTGCAACCAGCCCGCAGATACATGAGAGCTTATTAACGTAAAGTTTTGCTTTTGTTTTTGGTCTCTGACAATTGGTTTACTGAGAAACTGTAAGGTGCACAAAAACAGGTGTGTCTCTTAAAAGATGCAAATAAATGACCTGCGTTTATGCTCAGTTTTACTTCCAGATCAGTTTTACTTTACTTCACCCCACTGAACACCTTTATGATAAAGTGTAGTCCTAACTGCCTGCCCAAAATCAGTGCCTGACCTCACTGATGCTTCTGTATCTGAAAGGGTAGAAAACTCTCCACAGGCATGTTCTTAAGGAAGACATTCCCACAAGAGTGGAAGCTGTTGCTGATGATAAAAATTTTGAAGATAAACTTGGTGTTCACATACTTTTGGCCATATATATTATGTATAATTTTGAATTTGGCAGTTCATTTCTATTTGTGACCTAGCTTTCTAGATCGGGTGTTATCAGAATGGACAAGATACAATCTCACATGGCTGTGTTTCTCAAAGGTATAATAAATATTAAAGATCTCCTCATTAAAGGGATAGTTCTCCCCAAATGAAACTCGCCATAACCTTACAAGATGTTAAATAAATAATTTTTCTTTTGGTACAAAAAAATTTCAGTCACACAGTTATTATGCAATGAAAAATCATCACTGTATTTTCAGTGTTGTTCTACAGGATGAAGACCCTGTGGATGCTTGTGTCAGTCAGATTATTGCAGATCCTACTGGACTCTCCATGTAAGTTATTTAAGTTACGTAGTTATGTAAGTTAAGTCATAACAAGTTATGTAAGTTACATTACCTAATAAATAAAAAAGCAAATAAAGAAAGAGAGCAGCCTCAAACTCTGCAGGTAACCAGAGATGGGAAGTAACGAAGTACAAATACTTTGTTACTGTACTTAAGTAGATTTTTCTGGTATCAGTACTTTACTTCACTATTTATTTTTCTGACTACATTTTACTTTTACTCCTTACATTTTTACACAAATATCTGTACTTTCTGCTTCTTACATTTTCAAACCAGGCTCATTACTTTAGTTTTAACCAGCATTTGGTGGATCACTATTCGATAACAAATCTCTAATAAATCATGGATCAGTACTGGCAACGCGATTCGACTCGCGCCGGTTTCTATCAGAGTAATCAAAGGGAGAGACTCGAGAATGGAGTGGAAGCGCCCGGGTGGATCATAGAGGCAAAACTACTGACCTGTTCAGGACTTCAAGTGCAGGTCAGTTTCATATGTAAACAGGCTGCTAAGAGTTGCTAGCAGTTTAAAGCTTAACTAAGTAAACAAAGACAAAACTACAGCAGTAGTACTATAAACGAAACTAAAATAAATTACTATCATCACTCAAAATACTCTATGCTAAAGGACATCATTATTATATCTACTGTAAAGTTACAGTAGTAATTTAGCAGATAACAACACAATCCTTACAAAAATTAAAACCAAAATCCATGGTTACTATAGTTAAACCATGGTAACCACAAATGAGCAATGGTTTTGCTACAATAACCATAGTCTAACCATGAGATGTGTAGTAAATCTATGGTTGTAAATTAAAACAGATCAATCCGCCAGAAAAAACATGGTTACTACACTTTTACTGCAATAAACTGTAGTTAATTTTGGTAAGAGAAAAATATGACTCATGATAATGTAATAACATGTTCAGTATTAGGATTTTTCTGTAAAGATATTGTCATGATGTAATCATTATTGTACTAATTTTGACATTTAGACCATTTAGAAAATATGGTTTTGTTAAATCTATAGTTTTTAAGCCATTTTAAGATAAATAACACCTGGTCATAATGTGATACTTTAAATTGAACTTAAAATTGTTACTGCAAATAGAATATAATGAGGTGGCTGTTTTGCAACAAAGTAAAGACAGTTCTGCTAATAACAGTAAATGGCTGATGGGAAAAGTGACAGGTACAAGAAAATTTGTTTTGAAAAAAGCAAACACACACAAAGTGAGATGCAGAGAGATATCATGGAAAATGAAGAGACTGAAAAGGAAAATGGAAGTGGTGCAGTTCAAGAGAGAACCTTTTTCTTATTTTGCACGGCCACAGCCTAAGGTTTTAAACATTCATTTAAATGTGATGGCCATACAAAAAATAGGGTTGTCCATGGTTTCAGAATTTGTTGTGGGTATATGAGATGGCCAGGATGAGTGTGAAGTTTCCCGGCCTGAAATTTTGTCCCAGTCCGGCCCTGTTCTACATGGTGGTTGTTTAGCCTTGATACATTCATTAGCTAACAAATTTTAAATGTAAGTTATTTTGTATTAATGATTAATTAATCAGCTTCCGTCTGTTTTGATTTCACAGAAACATCTCCACCCAGAAGACATCACGAAGGGTAAACTGTCTGCAGTTTTGCACCAGTGTAGTTTCACTGAGAGAGATTCGCTTTTTATTTCTTTCAAAAATCAGCTTCCGTCTGTTTTGATTTCACAGAAACATCTCTAAATGCAGATGAAGCACCATGTGGGGTTGGTCGCTTATAACAAGGGCAAATTCCAGCATGCCTTTCTCTGGTTTCTCTACAGTCTTAACACATTAACGGAATACTCAACTAATGAAGTTTTGCTACATTACCTTAGTTTCTCAGCCTCTCGTTTTGGCAGCCTACCTGTGGCAATCTACTTTGGCCATCTTCTAAATCTGGGTGAGCTCATGGTGTTTTAAAGGGGCCATCGGATGCTAAGTTCACTTTTACATGTTGTTTGAACATTAATATGTATTAGCAGTGTATGTACAAATCTACCCTATAATGATAAAAAACCATGCAGTGGTTTTTAATTAATCTGTAAAAATAATGTGACATGAGAGCTATAATGCTCGCGTGACGTCAGTAATGGGCGCCGTGTTACGCACATATAAGCGTCACACACCGGGAGCTCAGGTAAGCGACTCTCCTCTGGGGTGCTGTCTCTTCTCCTGGCTGGGTTTGTGATTGTAGTGAAGCATTTCAGGTAGGAAAAAGTGATGTATTGGTAGCTAAGAGTTGATGTGTAAACGCTAGTGGGAGTGTTTCAGATTCAGAGTCCCGCAACGACTTGCTGGTAAGTGCAAAACCTATTTGTTCGTAAGTCTCGACCAATGATTTTGCGGTCTGTTCCTTTTTAATTGTTTGTGTAAATTTTAGGAGAAAGTGTGGCTTCGCTTTCGTGACTGTATCGCTGTTTTGTATCCACGAGTACACGTCCAGTGTTCTGTCTTCATCAGGATTGCTTTGAGCATAATGCCATCTACTGGGGCGCGTGAAATATGATTTTCTTCTTTTTTTGTTTAGTTGAACTCATGTTAAGGGCATTTGTTTATTTTGTTTCATATTGTGATTTCTTCTTGTGATTACTTATTTTTGTGTTATAACTCAGTGGATAATTTCTTCTCATTTTGGAAACTTTTTATTTTTGTTTTGAGTATCTGGTTTATTTTTGCTGATTATTCAGCTGACTTTATAATTTCAATTTAACTTCATTATGGGTCCGATTTAAATGGATTGATGGTTGTAGCTGTCTTACCATTCTCAGATATTTGTTTTTTTTTCTTTATTTTTGTTTTTTGATGATTGTTAGTGGTTTATTCAATTTAATTTGAAGTTCTTCTCTTATGTGGTTGTTTGTTGGTAAAATTTAAACTTTGTTACTAATTTGTTCTTTTTTGTTGTGTGTGTGTGTTCCTCAGGAGCTGCAGGTTTACTCGGGACGAGGGTGTGTGACATGCGGTGGTGGTGTTTCTCACGGATTGCAGTGCTTTGCTGTGTGTATGAGGTCTCACATTAGTACAAGTGTGCGTGGGTGTGGCACAAACCGGAATTGGTCTTTTACCTAGTTAACCTGAAGTAAGGTTGCAGCCCTGTGGATGGTCGTGTGTGTGTGTGAGTATGTGTGTGTGTGTAGGTGTGTTAAGCACTGGATTGTTATTTTAAACTGATTAAAATAAAGTATTTTTTTGTAAATTTGTACGCAAGCCTGTGTCTCCAATTTATAACTACCTTGGTGGCGAACCTGTTTAGCCTTTAGACATAATTCCTTGGGTGAAATTCCCATGGTGGCGTAGTTGGTGTTCTGGTAATTGTAATTGTATTCAGGCCTGGTTTTGGGTGTTTTGTAATTGACTCGGATGCCACAATAATATCCCCTTTTTCAAATCAAACCATTCTCAGATGCCGCTCCCACGACAGTAACATGGGCGTCTTACCTCAGACCTGCCTTAAATCAGCTGTAACAGTCCAGTAAGCTCCACTGTTTTGATGCCGGAGCAGGGATGTAAGTTAGACAAGAATATCTCCGATTGAGTGATTGAGGTGCTGTGTTGCTGGATGTAATAATGAACATAGTGGTCGTCATTTACTCCCGATATCTGAGCTGCTGAAGATAAAGTGGATTACGTTTGTTTGTGAAGGGAATGCGCCTCCCATATATCCATCTATGTTTGCGCGAATCATTCATGATCCAGCTTCACTTACAGCAGAAGTGAGTATAAAGGTTTTTTATTAATCTTTGCGATCGCCTTTCCTAATAATGTGCTAGTTAGCAAGTTTAGCGGCTAAACGCGGCTAAATGTGGCTAAAGTAAACAGGCTCGTCCCTCCACAAAGAGAAGAGGGGGCGGGGCGAGCAGAGCTCATTAACATTTAAAGTAACCTCGACCAGAACAGGATGATTTTTGCAGAGCTGATTCTGGCAAGGTAAAAAAAGGTGTTATTTACACTACCATTGAGGCCTACTGTAGCTTTCTAGGTCTGAGACTACAAGAGGAGTGTCAAAGATCTGTACTTCTCAAAGGTGATCATCTCATTTTTCACCCATTATATTCACTCAAAATGAACATTTACACTACATTACTGTTATATTATAGTACTCATATTATTTCTTCACACTTATTATGGGAAGAAAAATAGAAACACTTTACAATATGGTTCAATTCATAACAAACTGAATCTTATTGTAAAGTGTTACTGAACAATCATGTCTTTGTTTTTAGTGTTTATCTAAAGGAAGACAACACTGTGGTTGCTTGTATCAGTCAGAGGATTGCAGACTTCACAGGACTCTCCATGAAATCAGCTGAAGAACTACAAGTATGGTCACAGTAAGAAAGAAATCACATATTCATGGACAGACAGCATATCTTTTCTTTATGTTCAAACTTCTGTATTGCCAAAGCACATATATGTGACCCTGGACCACAAAACCAGTCATAAGGGTCAGTTTTTTAAAACTGACATTTATACATTAAACTAAATACATTTATACTAAAAGCTGAATGAATAAGATTTCCATTGATGTATAGTTTGTTGGGATAGGACAATATTTGGCCGAGATACAACTATTTGAAAGTCTGGAATCTGAGGGTGCAAAAAAATATCCTTTAAAGTTGTCCAAATGAAGTTCTTAGCATGAAGTTTTTATGTATTTACGGTAGGAAATTTACAAAATATCTTCATGGAACATGATCTTTCCTTAATATCCTAATTATTTTTGGCATAAAAGTAACATTTATCATTTTGACCCATACAATGTATTTTTGGCTATTGCTACAAATATACCTACAAATAAGACTGGTTTTGTGGTCCAGGGTCACATATCAGCTTTGAGAGCCCTGTAAAATATAATGGTGCAATCATTTTCCAGGTTCAGAATTATGGGATTGGTGGCAGATATGAACTACATTATGATGCATGGTTAAGATCACAATAATAATATACAGTTGTGACATAAATTTGTATAGAACCAACACAGAATTCGCCATGGGTTCCCTCTTTTTTTAATGGTGTGAGATTTATGAAAACAAAAAAGCAATCCACACACTAAATTCAAACAAGTTAAAAGTCCAAGATCCACTGAGAAAATATTTTACTGAAGATTTTCATATAAAGTGACTACAAAATACTCTCCACAAAAGAAAAAAAAAATGAGATTAACCTAGTTGATTAATTGTCCTTAACCAAGTAAGAACCCATGGCCCGAGAATGCTTGTTCGCTTGTAAGACTTTAAACTGAATTACTCTATTCTGTGTCAGTGACAGCTTGATTACATATTAAGTAATTAGTTATAAGATTGCATCATTACAAGATAACTTAAGATTGCTTGATCACACAGGATAATGAGAATGAAAGGATTGCTACATTCTTAATTTATGTAAGTGTTGTCCTTGTCATTAGCCCAAATGGCTTTATAAACGTTATGGGCCTATATTATAAGTTTATTATTGTACTGTGAGCAATAAATCATGCCCTGTGCCTGTAGATGAGTGATGTGGAGATAGGGGGCGCCACTCTGTTTCCTTGAGTTGGAATTGCATTGAAGCCAATTAAGGTAAACCCTCAAATCGCTGATCTATACAGTATATATTAGAATAATTGAAGTAAAATTCATGCATCAATTGTCTGTTTTTTAAGGGTTCAGCTGTGTTTTGGTACAACCTTCACAAGAATGGAAATGTGAATTGGTTTACAGAGCATGCTGGATGCCCCGTGTTAAGGGGTAACAAATGGGGTAGGTTTTTAAAGAACTTGAATTACTTTTTCACTGTGTATGTTCTATAATGTACATCAAAATAGATCTATGTTAATATGATTCAATTATATTTCAGTTTCATGTGATATTAAGTTATATTTTTCTTCTGGTGTTATTTCAGTGGCTAATAAATAGATCCATGAGTTTGGACAGGAGTTCAGGAGACCCTGTTCTTTGTCATACTGGGAGTGAAATATACTGAAACCATGAAGAAATGTATCCGTTATATTTAGATCATAGTATTTATTACTGTCTTCATGCATGCACGTGACTTACACATAATACACCCACACATTATATATGTGTGTACTAATTCTGACCCACTTCAGTCATAATATGATAGATTTTTAGTTTAGAAACTATGTATAATCACATCTAATACAGACAGTGATTGCCTGTAATCATTATTAACCTTGGACTCTATAATGATGCAATTATTCATTTTAATTTTAGTTTTTTGCATTAGTCATAAAGAAGATGTACCTGTTATGCAGGCATGATAAATGACGCAGCATCCCGCAACAATACAACAAAAATGAAACTATGCCAGTACCCTGTTGAAAAAACCAGCATATGCTGGTAGGTATGTTTTGATGATGGGATGCTGTTTAGGTATGTTTTGATACTGGTTTAAGCTGGTCCTTTGCTGGTTTATGCTGGTCCTTGACCAGCAACATGACCAGCATAAACCAGCAAAGGACCAGCACAGACCAGCTTAAACCAGCATCAAAACATACCTACCAGCATATGCTGTTTTTTTCACCAGGGTAAAGTTTGAACAGTTGTTAGGCAACATTAAAACAGGTCTTGGTAATACAATAGTTTATAATATACAGTAGTAGCATGTTTCTCCATTTCTATGCTAATCTCCAATTGTGTTACATGAAATTATATTGTAGGCAAAGTAATCAATTACATAGAAGAAACAAAATTATATTGTGATATAATTTTGTGTCATGATGTCACATTGATGTTCTGTTTTAAGGATTTTTATGCTGATTATATATATATATATATATATATATATATATTGCCCTCTTTGGTCCGTGTTTCTGTCATTCGTAGTTTTTTTGTTTTTTTCGTAGTTTTTTTCTGTCATTCTGTTTCTTTGGTTACCCGTGTTTGTACTTATTTGTTTACAGCTTAGCAAATGTGTATTTACAGTTCTCTATGCTTTGTTTGCTGAAGGTGTTTTTAGATTGAGAAGATGTTGTTCTCCAGTGCTCCTAGGAGTTTTTTAATTTGATATTGAAAATGACTGCTGTGATCCTGCTTCTATGCTTCAGCCTGCCAGCACGTGAGAGCTCACTTATTTAAAGTTTCACTTTTGTTTTTTATCAGATAGTAGGAATACCGAGAAACTATTCCGTGAGCAGATACAGGTGTGTCTCTGATAAGATGCATGTAAATGGTCTGTATTTAAGCTCAATTTCACTTCAAGGTACACATACACAAGTTGTGTTTTGAAATACTGAAGGTTTGAGAATGGTCGTAAGGAAACTGACTTTTGTGTTGTGTTTTTGGATTGTCTGTACTGCTGGACATGAATTCTTCTCATCAACAGGTTATTAATTATATTTCAATTCAGTATCAATTCATTATATTTTATTGATATATATTTAAATTGTTACTAATGTAGTGTTTTATAGTGTTCTAAATTTTTTTTTTCACAATTGCCACGACAAGTTAATTTGTGAGACTTTTCACCAAAATAATTGAACAAATAGTAAAAAAAAAAAACCGTTTTGACATATTTGATGCACTCATACAAAACATAGTTACTCCTGCAGATTTTTACTTTTTTAATTCCATTATCGACTAAATAATATTAACTATGTCTTTGGTTTTTTACTTAAAGCTACAGCCCGTAACTTTTGGCGCTCTAGCCCTTTAAAAACTGAACTGCGTGCGTCTTGCGGAAGAACTTTGTAGCCGGAGCTACTTCCCTCTGTTTATGTCTATGACGAATCACGCAGGTACCAGTCTGAAATAGTCCGAATAAAAAAACTTGTTACAGGTGTACCGAGGCGACTCAGGATAATGGATTCAAGAAGTACTTGCTTATTATATACATTTTGTATATATATCAAATGTTCTTTGACATTAAGTGCAGATTGTTTTATGCTGTAGATCAAATTGCACAGCTTGTTGAGAAGAAGAAAGACCTTCTGATGAGCTTCAGTCAGTATATTGATGCTGAAGAAAAGAATGTAGAGACAATGAAGAGGTGAAAACACTTATATATGGTGTTAGATCTAGGATTATGTATTTAAAAAAAAACCAATACAACTTCTGATGAATCCCTTTCTTTAATCCAGTATTTATCTGAAGCTTCTGCTTTCAAACTCCGCCCCTGTGGACCCTGAGATAATCATGAGAGACCCTGTGGCGGCTTACAAACTCCTCAGACAACTGAGATATGAACTCAGAAATATTCTAAAACACATTCAACTGAGTTTTTATCAGTGTAACGAGTATCAGTATGAGTTGGAGTTCCTAGAGATCCCACAGCAGGAGGACTTGGATGGCGCCGCTTCAGGACTGATCAGACTGCAGGAGATCTACAAACTCTACCCAGAAGACATTACATATGGTGAAATGTCTGCAGTTTTGCGCCAGTGCAGTTTCAATGAGAGAGTTTCACTTTTCAAAAATCAGCTTTGATCTGTTTTGATTTCACAGAAATGTCATTAAGTGCAGATGAAGCATACGATGTGGGGCTGGTCGCTTATAACGAGGACAAATTCCAGCATGCCTTTCTCTGGTTTGGGTATAGTCTCAACACATTAACAGAATACTCAGCCATTACTGAGGAAGAGTTGTTACGTTTTCTTATTTTCTCAGCCTATTATTTTGGCGACCTATACGAGGCAATCTACTTCAGCAAACAGCTCCTAAATCTAGGTGAGGCCATGGTGACCTTTAGTTAATATTAATACTAGTATTTTTATATTTTAGGCCAGATATAAAAATCTGTGATTCATGAACATTTGCCTCAGATCCAGCTAATGATGAAGTCAGAGCTCAGCTGAACAGACTCTTTCACTCCCAGAGAACTTCCGACCGGGTTGGAACTTCAAACCCTGACATATACACACTGAGCACAGAGTCAAGTGACTATGAGACACTGTGCAGAGGAGAGATTGATGAGAGGGCAAGTGCAAAGTCTTAAATATAAATCATTATTTGACATGAAATTACAACAGTCAATTTAAATCTTTGTGTATTGATTAGAAGTTGATTATATTTGATCAAATCAGACCACCAAGAAGCAGATGGCGCTGTCCTGCAGGTACAGCACAGGTGGAGGAAACCCCAGACTGATGTATGCACCAGTAAAAGAGGAAGTGGAGTGGGACGAGCCTCGAATAATCAGATATCATGACATTATTTCAGACCGAGAGATAGAGTTTCTGAAGAATATCTCCAGACCTCAAGTGAATATCTAACACACATACAAAGACTATATTTACTTACTGTTATTTTTATCAGTATATTTAGTATCTAATGTCTTTGCAACTTCTCAAAGGTTCATAAAGAAATTAATTAATTCATTAATTAATTACTGAGTCCGATGTAGGAAAACCTGCACAGACCTGTTTGTGTTTTTCAGGTATCCATGTACGTTTGGCTTATGGTATATATATTTATATGTAATGCAATTCCTTGTGGCCCAGCTTTCTAGGTCTCAGACTAGAGGAGGCATAGTCTCAAACATCCGTGTTTCTCAAAGGTGATAACCCTAATTTGAAGGATCATCCAAAAATATATATAACATTCAACAAAACATCATGTTAAAGAAATAATTAAGTCAAAATTCATGCTGTATATTCCATTGTACCCATCATATATATTTCTATAAATATACACATTAATTTATACAACTTGCATTTACAGCTTATATATACAACTAACTTTTACATAAATTAACAATAGTCTAGAATAAAAAAATGTACATTTTGGTTAATGTGCATTTCTTGGTGTACGTTGTTAATTCATGTTTTAAATTTTTTTAAAGTGTTTTTCTAAAAGAGGATGAGAATGTTGCTCGCATCAGTCAGAGGATTGGGGACATCACAGGACTAAGAACCAATACATCAGCTGAATCTCTACATGTACGTCCACCTGTTCATGCACAGGCGACATCTTTTCTTTACTGTTTAACACAATTTTGCACACAAAATAATTAAATAAACTTCAAGCGGGTCTACCTTTCTATAAAATAACTTACCAAAGCTCACACAGGGCTTATATATAATATGTGTATATATTTTTTATTTATTTATTTATATTTTTTTAGAATTATTTTGTGAAATGTTATAATTATGTAATTATACATTTAATTATTCATTTTATATTTGCTTTTCAATAAATTACACTTTTTTTCCCCCCTGTGAAATATAATGATGCAATCATTTTCCAGGTTCAGAATTATGGGATTGGTGGCAGATATGAACCACATTATGATGCAGGGGTAAGTTTACTATACTAAAATACAGTCATGACTTAAATTTGTATCAGTCAAAACAAGGAAATCACCATGGTTCCCTCAGGAACGTCTTCATGGTGTTTGATCTATGAAAAAACAAAAAAAAAGCAATCCGCACAGGTTCAAACAAGTTTAAAGTCCAAGGTGTATTAAGAAAATATTTTCTTGAAGATTTTCAGCAAAATACAAAAGTACAATAAGAAAAAGTGACTGTGCACAATTATTTTTTTTTACGTTGCCTCTAATCCTTTTTTTCACGTCACAAATAAAATATGCTTTAATCACAAACAATTATGTAATATTTAGTCTATCCATACTTCAATCTAATATGTTCTGCTCTCTTCAAGTGTATTACATCAATTGACCTATTAATAAAAAACTCTGTTCTGTCAATGAACAGCTCTATTTTGTGTCAATGAAAGATAGGGTGACTTAAGGTTGATTTGGACACCTTTTCCAAGTCATTTCAATGACAAATGTGTCCCAATCAACTTGAAGCCACCCTATATTATCTGAATCATTGCAAGCTAATTAAGAATGCTTGAACTTACAGGATGATGAGAATGAAAGGATTGCTACATTCTTAATTTATGTAAGTGTTGCCCTGTTCATTAGCCCAAATGGCATTATAAACATTATAGGCCTATATTATAAGTTTATTTAGATACTGGCTATTACCTGAGCTGTACTATGAGCAATAAATCATGTCCTGTGCCCATAGATGAGTGATGTGGAGATAGGGGGCGCCACCGTGTTCCCCAAAGTTGGCGTTGCATTGATGCCTATAAAGGTAAACCCTCAAATCACTGATATTATACATGGTATATTAGAATAATTTAAATAAAATTCACACATCTATGCTCTGCTTTTTAAGGGTTCAGCCGTGTTTTGGTACAACCTTCACAAGAATGGAAATGTGGATTTGGATACAGAGCATGCTGGATGCCCTGTGTTCAGGGGTAACAAATGGGGTAGGTATTACTTTTTATTGTGTGTATCTTCTATAATGTAATCTATGTTAATATAACAACATTTTATTTCGGTTTCATATGAAATTGAGCTTTATTTTTCTACCGTTTTTTTCAGTGGCTAATAAATGGATCCGTGAGTTTGGACAGGAGTTCAGGAGACCGTGCTCTTTGTCATACTGGGATTAAAAGAAACTGAGACCAAAGAAAAATCATATCAAGTGTATTGGTAGTATAGAAGTATCTGTCTGTTGTATTTATTGTATCATATAAATTTAGAGTAAAATAGAGTAAGTTTCAGCAAGATATCAGTGGATAATCACATTACCAGAGTGGATCAATCAGCAGCCAGTAAGGAGTTATTTCTATAAATGAGATGCTACTGTGTTCTCTGAAGTTACACATCAGCGTTTTTTTTTTATATCTGAAGTAACCCTGTACATTCTTAAAATCCAAATGTCCTATGCATGTAAATGGTTATTTGTCGGGAATTTCCACTGTGTATTAAAAGTTGCATATCATATTCATTACAGTAGCAAACATCAGATTAACATTATGAACTGAATGACAAGATCCTCAAATATTACAAATGGCAAGTTGCTCATTGTGAAATTTGAATAAAGGTTTATGCTTTGTTTGCGCATATAGCCTATCCTTAATTCACCTTTTACAATTATTCACTGTTTATATAATTATGTGATTTTATTGTTTTTTTATTTGTACAGTTACCTAACTGCAAATGTTTCAACAATGAATTTGTTAACAGCATTAATTCAACATACATTAAATGCACAAAGAAAACCATCTTTATTTAAGAATGAATTATTAGACAGACACTATTTTTTTTAGAATTAAAATGTTATTCATACACATCTTGTCTCTTTCAGTTAATAGTGTCAGATAGGCCTATATAAAGTGCTTTACCTGCTAGTAAGAATTTATAAATTTACAACAAAAAAAGGGATAATAATCATAACAAAACCAATATTAAAACATCTAACACATGGTCTCATTAAATATTTTTCTGTCTTCTTGGTTGTCATGGTTGTTGTGTTGTGGTCCACTTTTAACCCTCTCTTGCAATCCCATGACTCTGTTGAGAGGCCACTCTCTGCTGCTTTTGACTGGCCAGTTTAAAGTCTGTGTGAACTGAAGAGCGGAGTTGACTGGTGACAGGCAGGAAAGCTCTGATAGGTTGGTTCCTGAGGAAGGCGGGCCAGAAAAGAGGGGAAACTGCCTTTGGACTGGATGTGTCTGGGGAAAGGGGAGGGGTTTGGGGAAACTGTATGGCAGGAAAAGGGGATGAGAAACTGACTGCACAGCTGTCCACAGACAACAAGCACACAGAAAAAAAATAATGTAAATGTTAAAAACTGAATCAAATTTACAATCAAATTTAAGACATCTCAAATAGGCAAAACGTCAAAGGCAAGCTCAATAGTGAAAGTCTTACCTCTGTCAATAGATGGGTTGTAGAAAGAAAGCTGAGAAGGAAAGACAGAGAAAGGGACAGATGTTGTACTCTGACAAAGAATGAGGAAAAATAACTGTTATAATATACTCAAATTTGCTATGTAATACAACATTTAAAACACTCACGCACCTGTGGGCAGGTTTGAAGACTTGGGTAATTCACTAAGATTAGTTTACTGAAGTTAAACTTGTAGGTGAAACGTTTCCCTTTGGTCTTGTGCAAAATTCGCTTATTATAATAATACCTGAGAAAAAAACAGATGTCAAACTAGGTATTAGTCAGCTGATAAAATATAAAAATGATGCATTTGTGTCATGTATCATAATAACATATGATACTACACATAGTAAATAAGTGATGAAATTTATTCTGTAACATTTATTAATGCTAAAGCTGAATTTGTAATTATAGATATCCTATTAACATATACTCTAGGCCATATGTGTCTTTGTACTTTGTACATATATCAATATTTTTTCTCTATATAATTGGAGAGAAGTGTGACAGTCATGTAAACTTACAATATCAGTATATTATTCTTTAAATAATATATCTCAGTATTAAAGCTTACATTTTGTATATATCAGTGTCAGTGCATGTACCTTAAAGCTCTACTGAGCTTGTCGTAATTCATGTGTGGCTTGCCCTTCCTTTCCCCCCACAGTTTAGCCAATCTCTCTGGGTCTCTAATCACAAACTCTCCCCATTCGCTGCCCCAGGTGATAGCTCCGCCTTCGCCACGCCCCAACAGCTCTAAAAGGAAGTGCCATAACTGCACCTGCCGCGAACCTGGAGACCACGCTGGTTTATACGCCCAGTCAGGGAACAGCACTGCTGAGGGAAACAAGAACACAAACTTGTTTAGCACTGCTTGAAAGTTAGAAACAGTAATTAGAAACAATTAAGTAATAACTGACGGGAATAAGACACCAAAGCTTACAGTCAAATTAAGGTTTTTGCTGCTTGATATTGCAAATTGGAGTGTCTTACCATATTTTTATGTATTATCTTAATTGTAAGCACACTGGTTTGTTGTGCAAACGGTTTTACCGTTTACTGCATGTTGTTATTCTCATTATTTTAATGAACCAGAAGCATGCACAAGCATTTTGACCGCATTAACAGCTGACTTTTCTCCACTCAAATAACTGACACTGGCACAAAAACTACATACACACTCTAAGTAAACTAAGCTGTCACTTCAACTCCTAATTTGAAAGAAATAAGCCCAAAGGTGCATATAAGTGGACATGGCAACACCAAGTGCGAAGCAGCTTTAGGAGCATTAAAAATAAACACAGAGCAAGATGCCAGTTCAACAGTCAAACATGTCCTTCAAGCAGATGTTTACATAGAAAAATAAAGGTTTAGGGTGACAAAATTAACAAATATCCCTGGTGAAAAAACCAGCATATGCTGGTAGGCATGTTATGATGCTGGGATGCTGATTAGGTATGTTTTGGTGCTGGTTTAAGCTGGTCCTTTGCTGGTTTATGCTGGTTCTTAGCTGGTTTATGCTGGTCCTTGACCAGCAACATGACCAGCATAAACCAGCAAAGGACCAGCAAAAACCAGCAAAGGACCAGCATAAATCAGCTTAAACCAGCACCAAAACATACCTAACCAGCATCCCAGCATCAAAACATGCCTACCAGCATATGCTGTTTTTTTCACCAGGGATATTTCATGATAATAGATACATGCTCTATTACAAAAAGAGGTGAGCAGGGCAAAAACTAATATGAGGTTAGTTGTAACTGTTCACAAATAACGTTAATGTTCGAAGGCTGTAATTTGGGAAATATCCTTTTTAGAATTAACATAGAATTATGTTAATATGCATTTCTGTTCTGATTGTAACGGATTAAATGTGTAGTCAAATTTGTTTTGTGCTCCAAACCGGATTTGTGTTTACAAAGGCTTTATGCTTTTTTGCTTTGGCGCATTTCTTAGCATGTGTTTCTAGGTAAAATGATGGAGCAAGTCATATTTATAGGCTATATACTTAGAAACAATGCAGTCACAGAACTCTATGGAATTAGCAACGACAAACTTTAACAATTCTCTCCAGCTGTGCACTGCTCACACTCACACACACATTCACTTACTTCTGCTCCAGTAAGTCGAGGGGAAAGGACCCAGAGAGGAATTACAATTACACTCCATCTGTAAGATATAAATATCCAAATCATCCTCTTCATAATTAGCACCATCTTTATTCCCTGAGCTCAATTAAATCATTGCGTAAAAATAAGAAACAATTCGATTGTTTGGAATCCAATTACTTCTAATAGAGTTTCAGCTCCTGTCACTTCAGGACTATTTTCGCGGGTTTGAGAATTCGATTATAGACCTATGAGTTTCTATTCAGCGATCTATTGTTTACATATTTCTGCCGATAATGTCAGACTTTTAAATATTTTAGAATGTTAAAAAACGAATTTTGAGAATGAGCTATTGTTACATGTGTCCGTCAAACGCGTCAAAACTTTTGTAACATTCACTTTTATGACGGTCTGTTCCGTTTTTAAATAAATAATAAAATCAAATTATTTATATTTTTATATAGACACTGAAAGTCTAATATAAAAATAGCGCTAATATAAAAAAGTAAAATCTGTTAAAAATTCTAAACTTTAAATCAACGTATCAATAATAAAACAAATCAACCAACAAATACTGCACTATAACTCTAATAGCCTAAATGGGAACCACAGGCCTAATTAATCATTTGTAAGATCCTGATAAAGAAAGCTGTTACCTGTTCAGTGCAGATGCTCTTTTCTGGAGAAATGATCAGAAGAAAGACACCTGTAACCCCTCACTCTCGTTTTATCTTTACCTCTATCCCTTTCTTGCATTTACTGTATTACCTTCATCCCTGATCTCTCCTTCTCTCGCTCTCCCTCTCCCAATCCAAACTGACATAGTGATATCCAAGCTTTCCTTTTTGAGGAGGATGTTTTGTATTGGATGTGATTTTGCCCGGTTTAACAGACAAGGAGAGATAGAGAGAGATCTTAGCTAACATTTAGCTAATGTAAGTTAAATTAGCTAACTATATAAATTACTTGGTGTAATACAATACATTATGACCTATATAAAAATATGTGTATGAAAAAACAAATATAATGAAGAACAAAGCATAACATTTTATTGTTATATAAAACTTTCACACATAAAATACAATTTATAAAATAAGATTTAAAATATAGTATTATAATGTAATATATAATATATAACATGTGATATATAACAGCTTTACAACTTAATACAAATTAACACATAATTATTTTACTAAAATACTTCAATGCTAAAATTGCAATTGTTCTTTCTTTCTCTTTTCTGAGAATGTGGTAAAACATGGATCTCAGTCTAAACCAGCATTTTCACTAAAGGTGAAATAAACTGCGAACTAACAGATGAAAAAGTGATTTCATATCTCTCTGTCGGTCTACACACACACACACACACACTGCAGTGTGACAGGTGACACCGGAGGCTTTTAATTCCAGTGTACACACAAATTCTGGTCCAGACAGACATCAATAATTCATGCTGTTAATTGAGTTGAATGTTATGCTTTTAGCTGTAGGACTGTATAGGTCGTGAGTCCTCTGACATTATGGGTACATACAGTAAAAATCACAAAGTGAAAATGCACTTTTAAAAAACCTTTTAAAAACACAATATACAGCTTCTTTGCATTATCTATCACCCTAATTTAGCATTTAGGATTTTCAAATTTAACTAGCAGCAAAGTTTTCTTACATCTGAACTGTGTGTGTGTGGATTAGGTGGTCTAAATGAATTGTTTGTTTTAAAGTGGCTGGTGCAAAAGCTACTTATACCCCTTCCTCATCAGTTCATCTTATCTTTTCATTCTCATCTCCTCTCGCTTCTCATCCTTTCTTCCCAGATCTCCCTCTCTATCCTTCTTACAGCTGCTTATTGCTGTTCACGCTGAGAGCAGAGAGGAGGAGATTTGCAGCTCTGATAGTGTGAGTGTATGCGCTTAACAGGCGTGACATACACAGACTGTGTGTGTGTGTGTGTGTGTGTATATAAGGTCACAGGGCTCATCTTTAAGGATGAATCCTGTTATACGTTAGGAGGATAAAAGGCTCTTGTGTGTTTGTGCAAGCTCAGTAATCTCAGATCGGGTTGATTCCATTGGGAACCCACTCTCTCCCCTGAGACACAACTGAGAAAAAGACAGTATCTTATCGCTGAGCTATGTTTGTTTATTATTCATCTTTATTTACATTAATAGTAAATGCTTTTATTAAAATGAGTTTATATTGTCTTTGTGGAGTATGATTTTCTTATTTTATTGGATTGTTGTTGTTTTTTTGTATTTTAGTTTATATGCAATAATGATTTTTAATATTACTTAATCTAATGCAATATTATTTGTTTATTTTATATTACTGCAGACTGCAAATGCCTTGGCTTACTGTTTAAATGCACAATAGTCTAGAATAGAATTTAAATAGATTAATCTACCTTGGCACTGTGTTTCTTATCATTGAACTTTATTATGAATATTAATATTATTCATTGATGGAATATAGTGTCATTTTCAACTTTATCCTTGAGGTCAGTTTATTTTATATTACTTATTTTGCAGCAAATTCAATACACAGAAAAAAATAAACCCAATTTTTCAAATTGATTTGAAAAATTGTATATACAGTAAATATACACTACCAGTCAAAAGTTTTTGAACAGTAAAGTTAATTTAAAAACATGTTTATATTATATATTATTATAATATTTATATATTATTATTATAATACTGAAAACAGTTGAGCAGAATTTTCAGAAGTTCAGAAGAACAGCATTTATCTGAAATAGAAATATTTTATATTTCAAATGCTGATCTTTGTATCTTTCTACTCATCAAAGAATCCTAAAAAATGCACTCAACTGTTTAAATATTGATAATAATAATAATAATAATAAAATTGTTTCTTGAATAGCAAATCAGCATATTTGATTTCTGAAGGCTCATGTGACATTGAAGACTGGAGTAATGTTGCTGAAAATTTAGGTTTGATCACATAAATAAATTACATTTTAAAATATATTCAAATAGAAAACAGTTATTTTAAATTGTAAAAATGTTTCAAAATTTTTACTGTTTTTGCTATACTTTGGATCAAATGAATGCAGGCTTGGTGAGCAGAAGAGACTTTAAAAACATTAAAACATGACTGGTAGTGTATTAAAATATATATAAAAAATTAAGTTCACAAACAATCATAAAGAAAGCACAAATAACACTGAATTAAACATGACATTTCGAAATAGAAACAAAATTAAATATTATTTTCTGTTTTATTTACAACTTGGAAAAATCATTTTACAGTGTAGTTTTGGTAAAATAAATAAATGAAAAATATTTAAACCTTATTGTGTAAAAGCACAATACATTATTATAGAACTGAAACTGATCTGCTATGCCATTGGTGTCTCTTATCATTGCACTTTTGATTTGTTATTAACAGTTTTATATTTTATGTTTAACCTTAATATTAATTTAAAATTAATGCTACTGTCTTATTTTCCGTTTAGTCAAATGTATAATTTATAATTATTTTCTTAGTTATTTCTACTTTAAATACTACAGTGTGTTTACATTTACAATTAATTGTATAGAGATGTTTAATTTTGTCATTTTTATTTATATTTTCATTCAAATTTTTAATTTATTAATATTAATATTTCCTTTACTTAACTTATTTTGCACCTGTATTCAGTTATGCCAATAAAGGAAGCATAGAAAATGACTGGCATATGGCAAAAATCCTTCTTATAATTCATTTTAATGACTTAATACATTCAGAGAATATTTGTCAAATGTCATTTTCCTGGAAAGCTCCGCATTTCACTTTATAACAGCTGTTTTGGACCACTTTTCATTATATACACTTAAGCCGAATACATTTGGCAATAGAAGTGTAGCTTTCCTGTCAAGGCAATAAAGCACACTACATTGAATTAAACTGAATTAGAATTTAGTGCAGGAAAAAAGGAGACGTATACGAACTTCACCCTTTGTGTGTGTATGAACCATGTCTGTTCCGCAGAGGTCTCACTCTCTGATCTCCACTTGCAGACTTTTTTGTGGTCAGTCTCTGACTGGCCTCCAGAAGACTGAAACCTCTTCTTATCTGTGTGTGTGTGTCCCCAAACCTCTGCTCTTTCTCTTCCATTACTGCTGACAAATCTCTCTCTGCCCGGCTCAGGGGAGTTGTGGTTTCTAAAAGGGTTTCTGTATGTTTCCCATGCCTCTATTAGTCTGTGTCGAGGAAAATAATATATCCGCCCGAAACAAGAGACAAAGGGCCAGAGACATTGAGAGGAAGAGTGCCAAAACAACTGCAGCAAGTGAATCACACACACTGACAGACCTTCACAAAAATCAGACGCAACACAAGTGTTTTTTTTACTGTTTTATAACTTCATCATCATTTTTAACATGTGTAATCTTAATCTCATGTGTAAACAAATTCAGAGGAGACCTCCATCATTGGCCTTCTGCTCTTTATAAATAACATCCCGACCTCCTGGGATTCCAGATATCCAGACCTGACATTTTCTCTCATGGACAGAATACAGATTCTGATTCTGAATCCAGATTTGCAGTTAGGACCATATGTATTTAACACACTTATGAGGAATATAACGCAAGAACATCTCAGTTGGGTTCTCCTACATTTATGAACACAAACCCACACCGACTCTGAATTCTGACAAAGAGAAAAACGATCTTGGAGTCTAGAATCCAAATCTAGTGTCTGATTAATCTCATTAGTATCACTTAACCAGGGTTCAAACATAATCAAACTTACAGTACCTGAAAATGACGAGTAACTTCACATGAACATGAGAAGAGAAAGTCCATGAAACACAGCTGACCTTCATTTGAACAAAGATATAACTTTTTATATGCTTTCCGAAGGTGCGCCTGGCTGTTATTTCAATATTCATTCCAGTCAAAACATTATCAGTAGTGATTTTTTCAGTAGTGATTTTGCAAATTAAATAAAAACATAAAAAAGGAATCACAGCGTGTTAGAGCTACAGTGCAACTGCTCAGTCATTCATGAAATAAACAACAAATATTTACAAACAAAATTCACAATTATAATAAAAAAATACTGCTTTGAACATTCACAACTAAGGAAAAAGAGGGAGAAAGAGTGTGTTGGAGCGCACTTATACCTTAAGTGTTCTGCGCATTTCTTAATCATATTCTCGTCGAAACGGTTTGGATTAGCGGTGTTTGCACAGAGAAACAGGCAATGTGACGGAACATACAGGTGTGTGTGTGTGAGAGTGTGTAAGGTTTTGGAGCACCCTCTAGTGGAGATCAACCTGTACTTCCTCTCTTTGTAAGGCTTCTGCGCTTATTTGGACACTAGAGAGGCAGCTAATGTTGTGTTTTGTGTACTGTATAGTTAATTTAAGTTAAATATGAGTGTTTACCTTTCTATGTGTGTGTAACAGGTTAAAACGGAGGGAGCGTTTGCATTTGGAATCATAACTGCACGTTTGCATGTAACCATGAGTAACAAGTCAGTTCATATTCACGGATGAAAACACATCCAAAGAAAGCTTCCGAATAAAAATAAGTTTAAAACACTAATCTTCTTTGCCGTAGTAGCTTTTTTTTCACGTGTTTCTCAAGCCTGGATTTTACTTTGACCCTTCATAACAGCCTTCACAATCAAGCTTTAAGAGTTAACCATGATTCTCTCCAGCTCTTTTTCTGTGGACTTTATTTTTTCCCACCACCCCTAATCTCAGCCCCCCTGTCTCTTGCTGTGTCTCTCTCTCTATGTGAGGTTGTGGAGAGGTTGGCTGACCCTCATGCAGCTCCAGTAAAGTGCCCTGGCCAGCGTCAACACCACCAGCAACAACACCGCCGCCCAGGAGGCATAAATACCCCCGTACACACGTGCCTGGGACCACGTCCCTGCCTAGAGACAAACACAGATGGAGAAAGACAAACAGAAACTTTTAAGAACAGAATACACTTTACAATAAGGTTTAAACATCAGCATTCACAAATTAGCATTTCATATTGGTTAAAGGAGAAGTCCACTTTCCATCCCTCACCCCCTTGTCATCCAAGATGTTCATGTCTTTCTTCAGTCGTAAAGAAATTATGTTTTTTGAGGAAAATATTTCAGCATTTTTCTCTATATACAGTGGGTACGGAAAGTATTCAGACCCCCTTAAATTTTTCACTCTTTGTTATATTGGAGCCATTTGCTAAAATCATTTAAGTTCATTTTTTCCCTCATTAATGTACAAACAGCATGCCATATTGACAGAAAAACACAGAATTGTTGACATTTTTGCAGATTTATTAAAAAAGAAAAACTGAAATGTCACATGCTAAGTATTCTGACCCTTTGCTGTGACACTCATATATTTAACTCAGGTGCTGTCCATTTCTTCTGGTCATCCTTGAGATGGTTCTACACCTTCATTTGAGTCCAGCTGTGTTTGATTATACTGATTGGACTTGATTAGGAAAGCCACACACCTGTCTATATAAGACCTTACAGCTCACAGTGCATGTCAGAGCAAATGAGAATCATGAGGTCAAAGGAACTGCCTGAAGAGCTCAGAGACAGAATTGTGGCAAGGCACAGATCTGGCCAAGGTTACAAAAAAAATTCTGCTGCACTTAAGGTTCCTAAGAGCACAGTGGCCTCCATAATCCTTAAATGGAAGACGTTTGGGACGACCAGAACCCTTCCTAGAGCTGGCCGTCCGGCCAAACTGAGCTATCGGGGGAGAAGAGCCTTGGTGAGAGAGGTAAAGAAGAACCCAAAGATCACTGTGGCTGAGCTCCAGAGATGCAGTCGGGAGATGGGAGAAAGTTGTAGAAAGTCAACCATCACTGCAGCCCTCCACCAGTCGGGGCTTTATGGCAGAGTGGCCCGACGGAAGCCTCTCCCCAGTGCAAGACACATGAAAGGCTGCATGGAGTTTGCTAAAAAACACCTGAAGGACTCCAAGATGGTGAGAAATAAGATTCTCTGGTCTGATGAGACCAAGATAGAACTTTTTGGCCTTCTAAGCGGTATGTGTGGAGAAAACCAGGCAATGCTCATCACCTGTCCAATACAGTCCCAACAGTGAAGCATGGTGGTGGCAGCATCATGCTGTGGGGGTGTTTTTCAGCTGCAGGGACAGGACGGCTGGTTGCAATCGAGGGAAAGATGAATGCAGCCAAGTACAGGGATATCCTGGACGAAAACCTTCTCCAGAGTGCTCAGGACCTCAGACTGGGCCGAAGGTTTACCTTCCAACAAGACAATGACCCTAAGCACACAGCTAAAATAACGAAGGAGTGGCTTCACAACAACTCCGTGACTGTTATTGAATGGCCCAGCCAGAGCCCTGACTTAAACCCAACTGAGCATCTTTGGAGAGACCTAAAAATGGCTGTCCACCAACGTTTACCATCCAACCTGACAGAACTGGAGAGGATCTGCAAGGAGGAATGGCAGAGGATCCCCAAATCCAGGTGTGAAAAACTTGTTGCATCTTTCCCAAAAAGACTCTTGGCTGTATTAGATCAAAAGGGTGCTTCTACTAAATACTGAGCAAAGGGTCTGAATACTTAGAACCATGTGATATTTCAGTTTTTCTTTTTTAATAAATCTGCAAAAATGTCAACAATTCTGTGTTTTTCTGTCAATATGGGGTGCTGTGTGTACATTAATGAGGAAAAAAAATGAACTAAAATGATTTTAGCAAATGGCTGCAATATAACACAGAGTGAAAAATTTAAGGGGGTCTGAATACTTTCCGTACCCACTGTAATGGACTGGTATGGTGCCCTGATTTTGAACTTCCAAAATGTGTCTTTAAACAATCCCAGCCGAGGAAGAAGGGTCTTATCTAGCGAAACGATCGGCTATATTCATTTAAAAAAAATACAATTTAAATACATTTTAATTTCAAATGCTCGTCTTGCCTTGCTCTGCCTGAACTGTGTATTCTGGCTCAAGACAGTTAGGGTATGTTGAAAAACTCCAATCGTATTTTCTCCCTCAACTTTAAAAGTCATTTTTAAAATCATCCTACATTGCTGCAGAAGTATCGACCCAGTCCAAAGTGAACATGCAAAGAAGATCAAACACCCTTAACAAAAAAGTAAAACAGCAACATAGGACAATTTTGAAGTTGAGGGAGAACATGAGATGGGAGTTTTTAGACATACACTAACTGCCATGAACTGGAACAAAAACAGTCCAGGCAGAGTAAGACAAGATTAGCGTCTGACATTAAAAAGTATATAAATTGTATTATTTTAATGAAAATAACCGATTGTTTCGCTAGATAAGACCCTTTTTCCTCGGCTGGGATCATTTACAACTGTATACTTTTACTATGTGTCCTTACTTTTGTGTGAGGACACATTAAATGAACCAGAAGTGATATTACAAATGTCTTTACTGCTAGAAAAGAGTTATGTTTTAAATAAATGCTGTTATTTTGAACTTTCTATTTATCAAAGAATCCTGAAAAATGAAAAACTGTTTTTGATTTTGTGAATAAATGTTTTTTTAATCTGCATATCTGATATGATTTCTGAAAGATTGTGTGACACTGAAGACTAGATTAAAAGCTGCTAAAAATGTAACCTTGCCATCACAGGAATATATTACATTTTAAAATATAATGAAATAGAAAACAATTGTTTTAAGTAGTAATAATATTTCACAATATTACTGTAGTACCATATTTTTGAGCAAATAAATGCAGCCTTGCTAAACAAAAAAAGCCTTCTTTCAGTTTAAACAGTAGTGTATGATAGCAAACAGAGAAAAATTAGATGATTAGATGAGTAACAATATTTTTGTGATTTTAACCTTATTGTAATGTTTAAGCAATAAATAAATAAATATATTAAGGTGCACACTCACAATCAGACCAGCGGCTGAGATGCTAAATAGCAAGCACAGCAGGTAACACCACAGACTCCGCCTCCTCGGATATCTCTGGCCAATCGAAGACCTGGTGAAGAAAGATATGAAGAGACCAATCAGAGGAACAGCAGGGTTAATGCAATGCAACAGGCAAAACTATTTAAAGGTACAGTGTGGATAATTTCTGGATAATAGGGTAATATCTGAAGACGTTGAAGTTTTGTGACCATGGTGTAGTTCATAGCCTATGTTTAGCTTTTTATTTTAACAACTTTATTTAGGCTTCAAATTCCTAAAGGTTGTGTTCATTTGTAAAAAAAATTATAATTATGAACAAAAACTACACTGCTGTTCAAAAGTTTGGGATCAGTAGGATTTTAATGATTTTTAAAGAAGTCTGTTCATCAAGGCTGCGTTTATTTGGTTATTTTGATTATTTGAAAATACAGAAAAAACTGTAATATTGTGAAATACTATTGCAATTTAAAATAATAGTTTTCTATTTTAATATACTTTATAAAAAAGAATTTATTCCTATAATGCAAAGCTGAATTTTCAGCATCATTACTCCAGTGTCACATGATCCTTCAGAAAGCATTTTAATATGATGATTTATTGCGTTTATTATCAATGTTGGAAACACTTGTGCATCTTAATATTTTTTCTGAGAACGTGTCATAATTTTTTTTAGGATTCTTTAATGGATAAAACGTTAAAAAGAGCAGCATTTATTCAAAATAGAATTATTTTTTTGACAATATACATTACTGTTCAAGGTTTGGGGTCAGTACAGTCTTGGTTGAAAGTAATTAATACTTTTTTTTTCAGCATAGATGCCTTAAATTGATAAAAAAAAGTGATAGTAAAGACTTATATTGTTAAAAAAAAGAAACCTGAAAAAAGTATCACATTTTCCAAAAAAAATATATAATTACTAAGCAGCGCAACTGTTTCCAACACTGATGATAAATTAGCATATTAGAATGATTTCTGAACGATCATGTGACACTGAAGACTAAAGTAATGATGCTGAAAACTCAGCTTTGCATCACAGAAATAAATTATATTTTAAAAGTACATTAAAATAGAAATCTGATCCCATGTTTTTGAAAGGCAGTTTACGGAAGAATTAAGTTGGTCACAGAAAATATTTTTGGCAATAATCCAATATCCTATTTGGTTTTTGTTAAAGAAACCAGGGT
Organism: Labeo catla; assembly: GCA_012976165.1. Taxonomy (NCBI): domain Eukaryota; kingdom Metazoa; phylum Chordata; class Actinopteri; order Cypriniformes; family Cyprinidae; genus Labeo; species Labeo catla. The sequence goes on from VONZ01000042.1 coordinate 1,580,763, forward strand.
GACTTCTAACTAACTTCTGGGCCAGCCTACAAAAATATGCCATCACTGCAGCACTCTATTGGTCAGACAAACAGTTAGTCCCGCCCCAAACTCATGCCATTGGCTGAGCCAATGCTGTCTTGTCTGTATGCTCAAACAAACAGAGCAATGTTTTGACAGGAGCCACAGATATGAGGGAATCAACGAATGGCTTAGTTATAGCCTCTACGTAACAAGCTAAGACAGGATGTTAAAATGTTATGGGATATTAATAAGTATTGAAAAAATTACAACCAGTAAAATGCGATAATGCATTTCAGAAGCTAAAGCTGTGTACAGGGGGCTGTGTACATGCTGACTTGTTTGCTGTCTAATAAAAGAGTTTTGATTCATTTGGTAAATGCAAAATGTATTTTGCATGTTGGCTGAGAAATACTCACACTTTTCTGCAATGGGGGCATCGAGCCAGTGTCCTGTCAGTAAATTCGGTCCACTGAAATGTTGAGAAAGTGGTTGAGCAGTTAATGTGAGGCAGTAGCATAAATAAAACAGAAATAAATAGCCATCTGATATTCGACTTCGGTCAAGATGTCATTGCAGCGGATAATGATACACTGTGTGTCAGTATGATGTTGCTGTATTGTGCGTGCATGTACCAGGAAAGTGTTGCTGCAGTGTCCGCAGGAAACTCTAGCTCCAGCAGGTTGTGGTTCCGGACTGGCTGGACCTGGATGGACTGGCCCCAAATTTATGATCCTCTTACTGGTTCACAGACAAGCAGACAAACACATTTAATTCTTCACTTGCACAGTTCTGACTGTGACAAAATGATGTTTATTAAGTTTCAAAGATTTGTTTTAAATTTAACTTCGTCTCATTGTGTTCTCTATCTCTTACCAATAAGGCCGAGGGCAGGCGATCCTTTGGGATGTGACCTTGCAGATGAGAAGACAGTTACAAGGACACCGCACATATTTCTTCCCTGCAGGGGCATTCTTTATGGGCTGGAGAGAATGAAGGTTAATGAAATAAATAGAAAGGAGGAGAGAGACAAAAAAAAGAGACAGAGTTAATTCTGGTTACCTAAAAATAAAAGTGTGTGTGGTACATGAAGTGATTTTAATCAAATTAATTGTACTGTATGTAAAGCTGAATCATTCAGTGTATATACACTACTGCTTAAAATTAAATACAGTCTTAGTGAGCATAAGAGACTTCTTTCAAAAACATTAAAAAACTTTTAAAGGGTAGTGTCCCAACTCACTGTAGCTTCATTGCAGACTCCGCACTTGACCACATGTTGGTGAATTTTGCCCTCAACGCTGATAAGCGACTGGCACACCCTACAGCTGATGACTGGAGCACTGCCACTCTCTGGGGACGTCAGGGGGGAATATGGTGGAGGGTTTTCGCCCATCAACACAGGGGGCTGAGTCGAGCTCGGAAACGGAGGAAAGCCTAAAGATGGAGAGATCGCCATTGCAGATTATGGTAAACAATCATGCAAGTTCTGAAATTAAAATTTGTTTTGATTAGTAATATTTATTGCTAGGAACTTCATTTGAACAACTTTAAAGGCGATTTCTTAATATTTTGATTTGATTTTTTTTTGCATCAAATACTGTCCAAAAAAATGGACCCCTATGAATGGTTTTGTGGTCTTTGGTCACCATATATATATATATATATATATATATATACACACACACACACACACACATAAATAAATAAAATGTATATTATAAAATGGCGTAAAACATAAAAGTTTAATTTACTTCTCAAAGCTAAACACTTTTCTCAAAGCTAAACACTTTTCTGTCACCAAGGCCATTAGGATTAACAAGAAAATCAGATTTGGTCTCGAGACCTACTGAAAGGAGCTTTATAAGGAGACTGCTGGAATGTGCCTAGTAGATCATGTACACATTAGCCTATAATTGTGGGGACTAAAGAACATTTTTGAAAATGCCTTAACAAATACACTGAAAAATGTTAAAACTGATTTATAGTTCTTACTATTTGAAAATCTCACAAAATCAAGTCATAAACTTAATATAAATCCCAACGTGTGTGATAAAACTTAAACACTATTTTCGTGAAATTTCACCAGCATCACCACATTTGTTAAAAATCGCCAAACCATCATCGGCAGCACGCCCTTTAGTAACTTTATTTTGGCCCCACCCACTCTGCGCAGTGATTGGTTCTGCTCTCCTCAGGCAATAATTTCGGGCTTTCTGAATGGCCCAAAGATGTGCCAATCATATGTGTTTGGGTGTAGCTGGAGTTACGGCAGATTACTGTAAATGTGTAATGAGACGCCGACTCACTGGTAAATGTGGTTAAATGGGAATAATGAAACCCCTTGTACAATCCTTAACAGTCATGACTAGTTTAAGAAAATATTGCCTTGTTATTACTATAATTTATCGCGGAAGGCCGATAACAACAGTAAACAGACCTGAACAACCCAACAGTGATGCTCATTCATTAGCTGCGTAATGAATGCCACTCTGATGGATGACATTTTATTCAACATTTTATATTGTTCAATAATTTGTTTGATAAAAATCATCCTCCCTTCGCAGGTGTATCGTACGCAACTGCATTTTTATACGCGGAGCATCATGTATCAGCTACAGTGACCGCGCGCATGCACGTACTGCGACCTGCCAGAAAACCATCCGTTCAGGTCCTGCCTCCATCATCACCAGCGTGCAAAATAAAGCTAGACTAACCGCACAGAAATCGTACCTAACCCATATCATAGTAAATGCAGTGGTGTGAGTGCGTGCGTGAGTGTATGTATGTATGCGCGGGCCCGTGACAGCGCAGAAAAGCGCCGCGCTCGTTACTCACTCTGCGGTTTGTTCGGAGCACCGTGTGGAGCTGCTCCGGGAGACACCCCGCCGTTACCACTGCCCAAAGCTCCATCGCCGAGATCCGAGAGCAACGGGGACCGCTCGCCGTCCGCCATACCGAGAGCGAGGCGTAAAGAGGGGGAGCGGCGACAGCTTGTATTGTTGTGCTACCGGAGAGTGTGTGTGGAGCCCGCCTGCGTCACACGGGTACGTCCGCTGCTGTGGCAACGCGTGTGCGCATCCGTGCGCTCGGGGGGTGTATTGCATGATACCCCTGAGCAATAACGCACGACACGCTGTTTATTCTGTCACTTACAACCATTTCAAAATTACTATATACGCAAGAGGTTTTCTTCTCAAAAATGTGTACAGGCAGAATAATATGATCACATAAAACAGTGCAGCAGTGATACATCAGGCTTCAGTGACTCCCAAATATATGATTTGGTGCAATTGCTCTTATTTATATGGTCAAAAATATAAGTTCAAAGTAATTCTGATAGCTAGTAATGTAAATCTGTGAGGTTTTTAGAACAGTATAGAGGACAATTGCAACAAGTCGTTGCACTAGTCAAAAGTTTTTGAACAGGAAGATTTTTTTTTTTAAAGAATTCTTTTCTGCCAAGTCTGCATTTATTTGATCCAAAATACAGCAAAAGCAGTAATATTGTGTAATATTTTTACTATTTGAAGTAACTGCTTTTTATCTGAATATATTTTAAAATGTAATTTATTCCTGTGATCAAAGCTACATTTTAATGCTTTTATTTAGCAAGGATGCTTTAAATGTATCAAAAGTTATGATAAAGACATTTATAATGTTACAAAAGATTTCTATTTTAGATAAATGCTGTACTTCTGAACTTTTTATTCATCAAAAAAACCTGAAAAAAGCTCTACTCAGCTGTTTTCAACATAAAAATAATAAAAAATGTATTTGAGCATCAAATCAGAATATTAGAATGATTTCTGAAGGATCATGTGACAGGAGTAATAAAGATGCAAAAATTCAGCTTTGAAATCACAGGAATAAATTATATTTTAAAAGATATTCAATTGAAAACAGTTGTTTTAAATGGTAAAAATATTTCAAAATTTGTACTGTTTTAGAGAAGAGACTTCTCCATTTAAATGCTTTTGTGGTCAAATCTTTTTAGCTAAGCCAATACAATTATTTAAGTATTATTTGAAAACATAAAGAGAAGCAATCATGAATTAAAAAGGATTCACAATTTTATTTTACCTAAACTTACAGTACAAGAGAAAGAAAACGGTTTTATAATACTGAATAACTGAACAGCAACATACAAACGTTTTACGCTTTTTACACAAGCACCTGTTCCTTTCCACTTGGACCGACTTGATTTTGAAACTTTTTATATTTGATTCCTGGTTCTAGTGCTAAGTGACTAAAGTGAGGTAACTCATGGATCATGTTTCTGGGTTACATTCGAAACTGTCAGTGAAAGGCTGCAGAACTGTATCTGAACTGTATTTGTTCTGAACTGATGCAGCTCATGTTTAGTTACTCTCTCAGGTCAGGTTGATGCAGTCCATTGGTCTGTTCATGGGCAGTGTGATCTCCAGTTCTTCTCTCTCCACAATGAATCTGGCATTCCCCTCCAGTTTGTGCACTGGGTGAGGCAGGTGAAGGCCCAATTTACTGAAAAAACAAGATGCACAAATATTTTCATAGCTACTGAATACTAGATGTAAAAATATTGCAGCTAATATAGTTAACTTACTATTTTGGAGTTCTGAGATCAAGAAATGTCTCTCTCACATCCAGGACCAAATCAGACGCTTTTGTATCAGGCAGTTTAACTCTTACCTGAGAGAGAGAAAGATTTTATGAGATTACATTGATAATACAGTTTTTAAAATTAAGATCAGCTCAGTCATTTGAGGACAGTCCAATGTTTTTACTTTATACCAATCAGCTTTTATAACTGCTTTTAATGCACCATCAAAGCCAACTTTATCTCTTTCAGGAAGGAGAAAGGATATTTCAAACCCCTGCTGTTCGTTCTTTCCCTCCCCTAAATCTCATTACTGTATCTTAAGCCTTAGATCTTTGAAACTTTAAATTAGTTTAAAAAGTATGGAATTTATAGTGTGGAAATCCACAATGCTTAAAGTTGAGATTATAACTTATTCAATATTTCTCAACAGCTATGCTAATCACTGTGCATTAAAGTGAACAGCAACTCTTAAGCAACTTAAAGAAATAATTCACCCAGAAATGAAACTTTTCTGAAAATGCACTCATCGACAGTTTGTTTCTTCATCGGAACAGATTTTGGGAAATTTAGCATTATATCACTTGCTCAGCTGTCGATCCTCTGCAGTGAATGGGTGCCGTCAGAATGAGAATCCAAACAGCTGATAAAAACATCAGGAATGTTTTACCCAGAAGCGATGCTTTGAAGGTAAAAACATCTTAATGATAGATTTCTTTCTTACAAACACACAGCTTTTCACAACACATTAATTGATGGACTGAAGTTGTGTGGATTACTTCTGATGTTTTCATCAGCTGTTTGGACTCTCATTCTGATGGCACCCATTCACTGCAGAGGATCCATTGGTGAGCAAATGTTGTAATGCAAAATTTTTCCAAATCTGTTCTAATAAAGAAACAAACTCATCTACATCTTGGATAACCTGAGGGTGAGTAATTTTTAAGTAAACTATTCCTTGAAGTAAACGTAACTTCACTTAAATACAATTACTCTAGTAAAGATGTTGTAGTATTTGGTGAATGCCGTATTAATGTTTAAGATTAAATGAGTGTAGAATAAGTAGCACCAGAATGCTGTGACAACACATGGATGAGGGATCCTTTCTGCTCAAGCCAAGAAATAAATCTTCAGTCCCAACAGACTGTTTCAGCACAATCTCGTACCTAAACAAACAAAAAAATACACAGTGAGAGGCCAGCTCACGTACAGCTCATGTGATTCTGGCATGTGTATTTCGTCTTACTCTGGCTGTGGCCGTGGGTCGGCAAGGTCATCGAAATGTGCCCCCTCAGTCACTTCATCCTCATACCAGATGTCTTTGCTGTTCTTCTTTAAGTAGGCAGTGCTACCTAGAGGGAAGAGAGAGATAAAAAAGAAGGATGTTTTAATGTTCTCAGAAGTGAATCCATAAATGGCAACATGATAATAGCAAAACGTGACAGTGTTTAACTAATTCAAATAAATGATATACACTACAAGATGAAAGTTTTTGAACAGTAAGATTTTTAATGTTTTTAAAGAAGTCTCTTCTGCTCACCAAGCCTGCATTTATTTGATCCAAAGAACAGCAAAAACACTAAAATTTTTGAATAATTTTACCATTTAAAATAACCATTTTCCATTAGAAACCATTAGAAATCATTCTAATATTCAGATTTGTTGCTCAAAAACATTTATTATTATTATTATATAACATTTATTTATTATTATTATTATATAATTTATTATTATTATTATTATATTATTATATTTAAGTTTTTTTTTAGGTTTCTTTGATAAATGGAAAGTTCAGAAGAACAGCATTTATCTGAAATAAAAATCTTTTGTAACATTATAAATGTTTTTATCATCACTTCTGATCAATTTAAAGCATCCTTGCTGAATAAAGGTATTCATTTCTGTAAATTAAATATTAAATATTGAGGATCTTTTTTTATATATATATATTTTTATTAACTAAATATTGATAATAATAATAATAATAATAGTAATAATACAAAAAAAATCATGAATAGCAAATCAGAAAGATTTTTGAAGGATCATGTGACACTGAAGACTGGAGTAATGATGCTGAAAATGTAGCTTTGATCACAGGAATAAACTACATTATATTCAATATATTCAAATAGAAAGGCGTTATTTTAAATAGTAAAAATAAACAATATTACTGCTTTTGCTGTATTTTGGATAAAAAAAAATTCAGGCTTTTGACGACTAAAATTATGTCAATTATGTTTAAAATTTAAAATACATGTATATGAAATCATCTATATTAAGTATTTGTATTATTCCACACATTGATATAAAATTACTTTGTGCTTTAATAAATACATTATAACAGTTACCCTCTTTGTTGTTTTTTCCCGAAGGTGCAGCAGGAGAGCCGATATGTCCCGGGCCCATCCTCGCTATGGGCTTTACTTGCTAAAAACAAATAAACATAATAATAATTAAGCGACTTTAACTCATGAATTCATCCTTACGCAATAGTTCGACAGCCGACAATGTAAAACAGCATTTGTTAGAAGCCCAACCTGGATATCTTCTTCCTCCTCATCTTCATGCTTTGGGGAGAGCAGAGCGGACAGCGCCTGGAGATCATGTACGGACGCAAGACCCTCCATCCTCTTATTCGATAAGTTTGGACTGAAAGGTGAAGTTGAGTTTTATATAAACTTTCTTTGTACTTAGATTGTAAGGCGTTGTTACACTGCTCTTCCGGGTGCTTCGTTTAGCGTTTCTATGGTGACTGCACGCGGATTGTAGTAAAAACTGTTGCTAGGCGTCACAGCGACGGTGTTTTCTTACGTGAACAGTACGTCGTAAAACTGACAAAACCACTATCGATGCAAATCCGTTATAAATTGCAAATTTACAATTGGCTTATCTTAAAGTCTGAGATCGTTGCGTTTTAAAACAACTTTAAAGTATTATACGTATGTTGAAATAAATACACAGATAGTCGAGTTTATTTAACAACTAAGCAAGTACTTTTGATAAAAATTGTAACGATTTATTATAATTCTTATAATTCGAATAAATAATTCTTCAACGCGGAAGTAAGCCTATGAGGGAGACTTCTGGTTTATTATTAGCCGAAATAAGAGAAGAATAACAACGTGTAGTAAACGGTAAAATTGTTTGCACTACAAACCAGTGTGTTCATAATTAAGATAATACATTAAAATAATATGGTAAGACACACCAATTTGAAACATCAAGCAGCAAAACGAGCTGTTTTGGACGCCGATGAGACCGGAAGCCAGACCTATAAAATTTACAAATGTCCTCGCCCACTTTTATGGGAAAAATAAGGTGGATAAGTTAATTATAAAATTAACAAAAAATACTTTTAGAACGTTTCTTTTTACCATTATGCAGTACCAAATGTCACACAGCAGATGGGAGACATAAATTGCACATAAGGAACAGAACAGGTGAAACCTGTATTCTGTTGTTTTCTGGCTTAGTACAGCTTTCTTGAGTGAGCAAACTGTCCATGATTTACCTGTGCTTTGTTTATCTTTAAAAAACATCCAGAAAGTTAGCCCCTTAAGTAGTCGATTTCCTGCACCTTTCTGTTTATAAAGGTAAATCCAACCACTAGAGGGCAGAGTTGGTTTATTTAATTGCATGCCTACTATAATAAAGATGAGACTTGGTTTGTGATCAGTAGGAATGTACAGATAGTGTTGGAATACTGCTTCTTATGAATGTCAAGGACAGGCCACTTATTAGTTCAGAACTGTCTCTTTGAAATATTACTGTTATTTATTTTAGTTAAACAATGAGATGTCAGCATTTGTTATTTTGAGGACAGTGGTCTTTTCAAAGCATGCTGCCATGTTAATTTTAGATAAATATATTATTGATGACAGAGTTTATGTCTTTATACTAAGTCACTTGACTTGAGTATTTGCAGAGGCTTAAATTAGGTTCACTCGCTTACTGTCCCTCTCTGCAGTGTTCAAATCTCTATATCCCCTAAATACTAATCCTAGTAGAACACTATCAAAACATAACAAATTTTAAGATTATTTAAAAAATTAAATTTTTATTAAAGAAATTCCCACCCGCATTTAAAACGTGTGAGAGCCATGTCTATTAGCCCGCTTCAGTCAGGGAAACTGATTGCTTGTGTATGTGACTGTAAGCATGTGTGGAGGTTTACTAAGTCATTGTCACAGCTGAATTTGTTGCCTGCAGCAGTTATAGGGGGATCTGTCAAGCTAGTTATCAGTATTCCATTCATGTAGTTTTTTTCTCCACTTCCATATCTTTCTCTCTCTGCGGTATTCTTTCTTTATGGTCATAGGCCCCTTTCTGATTCTTATATTTTTCACAAAAAGACTTATTCAGAGACTCTCTTCTTTCCTCAGGTCTTTCATCTAATATGTACACTGTGCGGATAACCCTTCACTGTCGTATTCTGCCATTCTCAGCATTCCTAAATTGAATTGCTGTTGTACCACTGTGCGTCTGAATCGAGAATGGATCTGCTTAAGTGGGTCTGAATTTTAATGGAAATCAGTTTGAGTCTGAATTAATCAGTTTTTAGTCTGAAACAGTCTATACTGAACAAATGTATGAAGGCGAGTCTGAATTGAAAACCAATCTGCATAGAAGAGTCTGAACTGAAAACAAATCTATGCAGGTGACTGAACTGAGAACAAATCTTTGTAGGCGAGTCTAAATCAAGAACAAATCTGCTTAAGTGGTCCTGAATTTCAATGGAAATCGGTTTGAATCTGAATTGTGCATCTGAATTTGCAAACAGAGTTATTTGAATTTGAGTGAGTCTACAGTGAGAACAAATCTAATCTACATAGAGGAGTCTGAATTGATAACAAATCTACTTAAGCGAGTCTGAACTGAGAACAAATCTATGCAGGTGACTGAACTGAGAACAAATCTATGTAGGCAAGTCTGAACTGAGAACAAATCTATGTAGGCAAGTCTGAATTAATAACAGATCTACTTAAGTGGTTCCGAATTTCAGTGGAAATCAGTTTGAGTCTGAATTGTGCATTTGAATTTGCAAACAGTTATTTGAATTTGTGTGAGTCTACACTGAACAAATGTATGAAGGCGAGTCTGAATTGAAAACCAATCCACATAGAAGAGTCTGAATTGAGAACAAATCTACTTAAGTGAGTCTGAACTGAAAACAAATCTATGCAGGTGACTGGACTGAGATGAATTCTATGTAGGCAAGTCTGAATTGAGAACCGATCTGCTTAAGTGTGTCTTAATTTCAGTGGAAATCAGTTTGAGTCTGAATTGTGCATCTGAATTTGCAAACAGTTATTTGAATTTGAGTGAGTCTACACTGAGAACAAATCTATGAAGGGGAATCTGAACTGAAAACCAATCTACATAGAGGAGTCTGAATTGTAAGCTACTACTAAATATATTGTAAAAACTTTAATTTGGTGCAAAGTTGCTTTGCAACGATATGCATCGTGAAAAGCAATATACAAATAAATTTGAATTTGAATTGAAATTGAGAACAAATCTATATGCGCAAGTCTGAATTGGGAACAAGCAAGTCTGAACTGAGAACAAATCTATTTAGGCGAGTCTAAACCGAGGATGGATTAAGTGGGTATAAACATCAGAGAAAATCAGTTTGAGTCTGAATTGTGCATCTGAATTTGCAAAGAGTTATTTGAATTTGAGTGAGTCTACACTGAGAACAAATCTTTGAAGGTGAGTCTGAATTGAAAACCAATCTACATAGAGGAGTCTGAATTGAGAACAAATTTGCATGCGCTAGCCTGAACTGAGAACAAATCTATGCAGGTGACTGAATTGAGAACAAAGCTATGTAGACAAGTCTGAATTTAGAACAGAACTGCTTAAGTGGGTCTGAATTTCAATGGAAATCAGTTTGAGTCTGAATTGTGCATTTCATTTATTTGAATTTGAGTGCAACCATATTGGAGATTTTTCATTTGTTGAAGCTGTTGTGTGATTTCTCAAGTAAGTGTTGAGTTTGTAAATCTGTTTAATTGAATCCGAATGCAAAACCATTAAAGCTTGAATTCAGAACAAATGTGTTTATGTAATTATGTGAGTCTACATTGAGAGCAAATCTATGTAGGCGAGTCTAAACTGAGAACAAACAGTCGTAGGTGGCCCTAAACTGAGAACAAATCTACACAGGCATTTTCTGAATTGAGAAAAAAATCTATGTAGGCGAGTCTGAATTTGTAACAAATCTGCGTAGGCGAGTCTGAACTGTGAACAAATAGTCGTAGGTGGTCATAAACTGAGAACAAATATACTTAGACAAGTCGGAATTGAGAAACACATATTTTTAAATGAGTCAAAATTTGATTATGCCATATTAAAGACAGTCTAAATTTTGGTCTGTTAATATGTTTTTTAGATTATTTACATAAGATTTTTTGAGCATCATAGAAGGATGAGGATGAGCACATTGAACAAAAATTCACAAAAAATGAGAGTATCATCCAATAGAAAAGGGTGTTATCATTGTGTAGAAACAGAGGTTAGGAGCCATGCTGCTCTCATATGTGTGTTCTGGCTGAAATTCCCTTCATACCATTCCACTGATCTGATCTGATGTCAAAAATATGGCCGAAGCTTTTCCCAGCTTATCCCACCAAAGGAGCTGGCAGTCAGCACTGATGCCAGACAGTGCCAGAACCCATGCAAGAGCTGATTTTGTTATCTAATTATCAAATTACCAAGAATAATGCTATGCCATAACCCGGTGCTTTTGAAAGCTATGTGTTTAGATGTTCATTTCTGGAATTAGGGAAGCAATTGAGTTGTTGATCCAGCTGCCGTTGCCACCTGTGTGTATGCCAGTGTTTGTTTCTGTGTGAGCAAATGTGGGTTGTTACCCAGAGATTTGGGATTTTTTCTGACTACAGTCACACAGTGAACATGAGGGTTTTAGATGACTTACAATTCTATCTCCCATTGTTCACAGTAATGCCATGAAGTCAGAAAACCCATGACTGGATGGTACTAAAGGATTACAATTCCATGCGTGATGTCCCGTATTTGGATTGGCCTCAGCTGGGCGCAGTTGTTTGCCCAGACTGATAGCTTTGTGTATTCATATAAAAACCGCCAAGGTGGAAAAGTCCTCATACGTTTATGACCACACTGCACATTTGGGTGAGTTTCAGCAAAATGTACCTGTACAAGGCAGCTTGCAGTGACATTCTTGTCCCTAGGCAAAGAAGTGCTCAGCGCTCTGAGAGGACCCCAGGCCGCTTCCTTCAGAGACAAGGGACAGGATTGAGCTCACACCACACAGCAGGTCGTCCTCACTGGGAAGGCAGATCCAGCTCTGCCCTGGAGCTGCAGCAGCTGGGGCATTTCATGCAGATTCATGGGTACTCCTTGGTGGACTCAGTGGGTGACAACACCAAAATGATCTACAGGTACATATTACTAGTTTTTACACAGTACTTAAAGCATTTTACATGTTCTTTACAAAATGTCACTTTTCAATGATCTTTGGTCATTAAGAATCCATTTAAAATAACAATTAGGGGCTGTACAATTGGAGAGATTTTGCTGTAATTCTGTACTTATATCCAACTTGCACTACGATTTCAAATGTTTGGGGTCAGAAAGATTTTTGAATGTTTTTAAAGGAAATCTCTTATTTTTTGAGATATGCATTTCGAGGCCTGAGAACTAGAAGTGACATTTTGGGTGAAACTGATATATATATCTCAAATTAATGAACTTAATGAACTCTTTCTACTGGCAAAAGTATACCGTCATACATGAGTGTACAACTTTTTATTATAAACGACTGAAATCAGTACACAAAGTCAGATCAAACTATGGTAAATTTTTTGTTTTGGCCCTCCTATAAAGTTGGTGAAATGTCACTTACGCCTTTTTGGTTCTCACCCCTCAATTGATTTGATTAAAAATGCTTTAATATTGTGAAATATTATTACAATTCAAGAAATTACTGGGACTCGAACTCGGGTCTCCGTGAGCGCAGTTCTGAGAAAAGAAGTCAGATTTGTGACATATAAACTCACAATTGTGACTTTTTTCCTCAGAATTGTGTTTATATTTTGCAATTCTGACTTTATAACATGCAATTGTGAGTTAAGTCTTTCTTGTGAGATATAATAGATATTGCGAGTTTATATCATGCAATTCTGAAAAAAAAAAAGTCAGAACTGCACGACTTAAACTAGCAATTGCAAAAAAAGGTCAGAATTGTGAGATAGAAGGTCGCAAGAACATTTTTTAGTTTATATTCAGTGGTGGAAAAGGGGCTTCCATAGTAAGGTTAACTTTTTCCCCTTAAAAAAAAATCTTTAATTAAACAGGAAAGTTTTAAACCATGATGACATGTTTACTTCAAGGAATAGGTCACCCAAAAAATGTTTTATTGTATTCCACAGAAGAAAAAAATTCATACAGGTTTGGAACAACATGACAGTGACAGTAAATGATGATGGTATTTTCATTATTGGATGAACTATCCCTTTACAGAAAAGTAAACTGGTAAATTGATTTGTAATTGTAAAGCGTACAAGTGTTCATTCTGAACAGCATTCAATACAAAACACAAATTATCCAGAGCAATACTTGACAGAAGTATAATTCAATTACTCAAATACGTTTTTGATTTTATAAAGAGCCCATTCAGCACTGGTTTATTTTGCAGTCATGTTTTCAGCTGTGGTTTGTAATATTAATTTACTTGCACACTTATTCATCATACAAAATAAATTACATGACCCATAACGGCTTACACAAGAAAAACTGCAAATTAAATGAGCCGTGGATTCAGTATCTGTATGAATAAATGAACCTGTAGGGATTTACAGTAATAGAGTTCACATAGCAGGAAAAATCAGGCCAAAGTGTTTAACCGAGATTCAAATATGTAAATCAGGTTTTCAAAAGCATGTTTGCTGCTTTTCAGTTACATTCTTGACATGTTTATTATATACATAGACGCTTTGCATTTTTAGAGCATGTCTTTTGGAATGAAAAGACAAGTACCCATACTGTATAATCAGTGCGTGAAAGCATGTGTCAAAGATCAAAGGTTTTGTTTATGAGTTGAAACACCAGTATGAGTCAGAGGTGTTATTCTAGCCATTGAAGAAGGGGCTACCGCTGGGTAAAATAAAGCTATTAGCTCTGATTAGCAGCCAGCTTGATCTGCTTTGACTCACACTGGTTTTTTATGCTGATGACTAGCAATACAACTAATCCTATATGACAGCTGGGATTATTCTGAGGGGAAAGAGGGAGAGAAATGAGGGTTAGGTACATAGTTGCGCAGAAGGAAAAGGTCATTATGTAGACGAAATGTAAATCTGTTCTTACATAATCCTGTCATATTTTTATTTATCTTATTTTTTTTCTGTTTTTTTGACATTAAAGGATTAGTTCACTTCCAGATAAAATTTACAGATAATGTACTCACCCTCTTGTCATCCAAGATGTTCATGTCTTTCTTTCTTCAGTTGTAAAGAAATTATGTTTCAGGATTTTTCTCCATGTAATGGACTTCCATGGTGCAACCAAATTTGAACTTCCAAAATGCAGTTTAAATGCAGCTTCAAAAGGCTCTAAACGATCCCAGCTGAGGAATAAGTGTCTTATCTAGCAAAACGATTGGTTATTTTCTTACAGTTACATACAGTTTATATACTTTTTAATCTCAAACGCACATTTTGCCTAGCTCTGTGTTAACTGTTTTTTTCCGGTCATGACAGTTAGGGTACGTCTAAAAACTCCCGTATTATTATCTCCTCCAACTTCAAAATCGCCCTGCGTCGCTGTTTTTACCTTTTTTTTGTAAAGGGTGTTTGATCTTCTCTGCTTCTTTCACTTTGTAAACTCTGGGTTGGTACTTCTGCAGCAATGTAGGACGATTTTGAAGTTGGAGGAGAAAATGAGATGGGAGTTTTTAGGCGTACCCTAACTGTCATGACCGGAAAAACAGTTCACACAGCTAGACGAGACAAGCATTTGAGGTTAAAAAGTATATAAATTGTAATTAAAAAATAATAATAACCGATTGTTTCGCTAGATAAGACCCATTTTTCTTGGCTGGGATCGTTTAGAGCCATTTGAAGCTGCATTTAAACTGCATTTTGGAAGCAGAGAAGTCCATTACGTGGAGAGAAATCCTGAAATGTTTTCCTTAAAAAAAAATTCTTTACGACTGAAAAAAGAAAGACATGAACATCTTGGATGACAAGGGGGTGAGTACATTATCTGTAACTTTTTGTTTTGGAAGTGAACTAATCCTTTAAAGGAAAAGATTAAACTTTTGTGAACTGGTCAATTTGCTAATTAATTAATATTCATAAAATTAGGTCCAACTCATTCCAGTATATCACACCAATTAAAATATCTGACTTTTTGCTTTCATTTTTAACAACTTTTTACTGTTACAAACTGCATTTTTAAAATGCATACATTCTAATTCAGATCTCCAAAACTGTGTACATCAGAATGACTTTGAAAATCGTGTTTAAATTTAAATTTAAATTAAAAAAAACTTGCAGTTGCTTTAACTACATATTATGACTAGAAACAATATTTTCAATATTTTCTAATTATAGAACAGAATTCTACATTCTGTGTGTTTGTAATGTGTCTGTATTGTTTTGGTCTTAATGTGAGGACAAAAAAATGTCTTTACCCTTTGAAAACTAGTGAAATATAGTTTATAATAGAAAAGAACTTTTGAAAAGAAGCAATAGAATTACACATCTTAATATCAGCCATCTAAACTAGGTTCAGAAAGCTAAATGGTCCCCCCAGCTCCAGCGCCGATGGTTGTATCTATTACTTTCGACTATCTTATAGTGCAGCCCACATCAGATTTTTCACATTTAATGCTTCCAAATCAGTGACTTTCTCGGCTGTTCTTAGAGAGGAGAAACTTATGATAATGTTATCTGGATAAACGAAGACGTTTAAAATGAGGGAGCGATGTCCTCAGAGAGCTCTTGCAAAACCATGTTTGACTAAACTAATTTCCTGTTAGAGCTCTTTATTTGGACGAGAGCGTAATAAAGTGGGTGATCTCTGACTGAGTCTCATTATCAGGGGGACGTTTAGAGAGATCTTTGTCTCAGGGTGCCAGAATAATTTTTCCATCAGGGGACGCCAAAGTGTGACAGTCTCAGATTAAGCTCACTTTAATGACACACTTACACTCAGTTAAGACTGTCAGAGAGAGTTGGGTTGTTCAGCTACGGTCCTGGAGGGCCACTGCACTGCGGAGTTTAGCGCAGACACCTTTGTGGGATTTCAGTACATTTTTTGTTTGCTTAGAGGTCATCTATATGTGTACCTCTAAAGTTGAATCATTTTAAATGCAAAAGTCCCAAATGATGTTTCAGCAAATCGGCAGATAATAACATTGTATTTATATATTACTGTTACTTAATCTATTTTTGCTCTGACAACAAAGCCACAGCAAAATAAATCATACTGCATCTCATAACTACATGAAGTAGTTTTATTCATGATCGAATTGTTTGCATGAATTATTTAGAGACTCACTCACAGTCACTTGTTTCGTAGCTAAATGAAACACTGTTCCTAAATGATTTGTTTAAGTAAATGGTTTAAGGACTCACTCATACATTCACTTTTTTCATTGCTGAATCAGTGTTCTTACATTATTTGAGTGAATAAATGAATTACTTACTTATAAAAACTGTCACTTATTTGGTTATTGGTTATTTTAATATATACGGCAGGGCTGCTGAATGCTTGAATTCAATTGGCTGTTCTAAGATGTGCAATTATTTTTTGGTACTTACAGCCTACATGTAATTTCTTACTAACGGCGACTATTGAGAGATGCACAGACTCAGCTAACGTTCATTTACGCATGCATGCGCTCTCTCTCTCTCTCTCTCTCTCTCTCTCTCTCTGTCTAATAACTTCATTTTTAACTGCATTAGTCTGCTATTAACGGCTCAGGCCTCCTTTACTAGGTCTAAAATGATGTTTTGAAATTAGCAATGGAGGTTTTGGATGAGATGCAAAAGAAATTATTCCTACTCACAAGAAACTTGACGAATGTCTTTAAATATAATATCTGAACAATATTTGAGGTTATTACAAAATAATGCACACCCGAGGTGTAACGAATCACCACCTCAGGTGTGCATTATTTTCTAATTATTCAATGGCCCATCGTCAGTTGTTCCTTACATATACAGTTGAGGTCAAAAATTTACATACACCTTGCAGAATCTGCAAAATAAGAGGAATCATACAAAATGCATGTTATTTTTTATTTAGTACTGACCTGAATAAGATATTTCACAGAAAAGATGTTTACATATAATCCACAAGAGAAAATAATAGTTGAATTTATAAAAATTACCATGTTCAAAAGTTTACATACACTTGATTCTTAATACTGTGTTGTTCACGTTGTTCAGTTGTTCATGAGTCCCTTTGTTTGTCCTAAACAGTTAAACTGCCCGCTGTTTTTCAGAAAAATCCTACAGGTCCTACAAATTCTTTGGTTTTTCAGCCTTTCTGTGTATTTGAACCCTTTCCAACAATGACCATATGATTTTGAGATCCATCTTTTCACACTGAGGACAACTGAGGCACTCATATGTAACTATTACAGAAGCATATTACTATTACTAGCATTCAAAGCTGGTGCTGAAAACTTTTGAACAGAATGAAGATGTGTACATTTTTCTTATTTTGCCTAAATATCATAATTTTTCATTTAGTACTGCCCTTTAGAACCTACAGAAGATGCTTACATGTTTCCTAGAAGCCAAAATAATTTACATTTTCTCTGATATTTAAAAAGTTTTTACCCCAGCTTAATACATCGTGTTTTATTCTGGAGCATCAGTGAGCATTTGAATCTTCTGTAATAGTTGCATATGAGTGCCTCGGCTGTCCTCAGTGTGAAAGGATGGCTCTCAAAATCATACAGTCATTGTTTGAAAAGGTTTATATACACAAAAATGCTGAAAAACCAAAGAATTTGTGGGACCTGAAGGATTTTTCTGCAGAACAGCAGCCAGTTTAACTGTTCAGGAGGGGACTCATGAACAACTATCACTAAACACAAAAAACAGCTGTGGATCTTTAAGAATCAAGCGTATGTAAACTTTTGAACAGGGTAATGTTTATAAATTTCCACTATTATTTTCTCTTGTGGACTATATGTAAACATTTTTATGTGAACTATCACATTCAGGTCAGTACTTATTAAAAAACAACATGCATTTTGTATGATCCCTTTTATTTTGATAAAATAATTAACATTTTGCAAGGTTCTGCAAGGTGTATGTAAAATTTTGGCCTCAACTATATATATATGGGTCTGGTGGCTAGGACAGGTTTCAGGCTGGTTCTGTCCAGTTTTCCCACATATGACATTGGGTTTCTGTCAGATTCTAGTTTGTAATTTCTAAAAACCCTATTTTATGTGAAAATCTGTGTTGTTGGGTCTACTCGCTTGGAGAGAAAATAAAAACATTTTCAGGTTTGATCAGGTTGAGTCTTTAATATCTGACTCACCAGATAGATCAGATGTGGGCTTGTTTACAACCAGATTCAGGATTGATGTCTAGAACTTGATGTCTAGTTTTGAGCTCCTTTACTGAACGGCATGTTTTGTTCCGTCATTGTTACGTTCCTACTGCAGCACAATTAAGTTTCGAGGAAAGCAGTGGCATGCATATGCCAAGAGCATTGTGGGACACTGTGTGACCTGACAAGATCCTCGTTTACTGTTTTTAGGATGGCTGAGCTCAGCTTTCACATTAATGCTGCATGTTGCGTTTCATTTGACAACCAGATGTCAGTAACATTAGTCAGTAACATCTTTCAACGGTTTAATATATGCTAAAAAACATCAAGACGTCGCATCGATGATTAACTGTTCCATCACACCCGTTTTCAAGTTTTTGCAGTGGACCACATGTGACACGCTGCGAAATGAGAATGACATCTGCATTATAAACGTATCCAAGCGTGTCACACTCACACATACACACGTAGTCCCATCCAGATGGATTGTCCTCACTCTCGCTGTCGAGCGCAGCGCTGAGCCGCTGGTGAGAGACTGCAGTTATTTCAGTCTCATTGCAGTCTCTCTCTCTTTCCTCCTCTCCCACTCTCTCTCTCCTCCCTCCTTATCGTCTCTGATTGAGCATCATTCTCACATGCTACGCTTTCATGCCTCCTCTTTCACACTCACTCTCTCTTTCCATCTCCGTTAGCTTCTCTTTCACTTACAGCCCCAGTGATCATGCCGCATCCCTCTCTCTCTCTGTCCTCTCCTCTGCCTGTCTGCTTTCGTTTACATATTTCTTCATCAAACTGACTGTTTTCAGCGCCGGCCAAACTGCATTCGCTTGTTTTGGGAAAAAGGACATTTAGATGCGGGACACTGGGTATTTTTCACCTTGCAGCGTACTCATCTGGACAGCTTTCGGAAGGGCGTCCAGTCCATCCTGGAGTTTCAGGAATACATCGATCATCCGGTTTGCGGTGTTTTCCCAGAGTCCTAGAGTCTGTTGCATAGCTGTGCGTCTCCTGCGGTGCACTCGGACTGCTCTTATAGTCTCGGCGAGGAGTGTGGGCTGAAGAAATCCCCCCTCAGCCCGTCATCAGCCCGAGGAGGAACACCGTCGAGGGTCAGCTAAGATCAGTGGAGAGGAAAGAGTGACAAACAGAGGCAAGGACAAAGCAGCATCGCATAGGTTAAGAAGAGCATCAAACGGCGGGAGACGGGATCAGCTTCTGTTGGGAAAGAGAGTGAGAGTTTCAGAAAGAAACTAGTGACTATAAACTCCTCAGTATTTGAGAGCCGATCCAGAACTCCATCCTGATTCTCTTGGACTTCCAGGACAAGCTGTGTGTTGGTTTTTCCTGCTCTAGTTCCCTTGTAGTTAACAGCCATGCAGGTGTCCTTCGCATGTACGGATCACGGGTTGAAGGCCCCGCGTACCAGCGAGCCCAATAAGCAGAACACGTCAAGTCCGAACACGGCCAGCGCGGCACGGGCACGGTTCCGAACGGTGGCACTGATCGCCAGAAGCCTGGGCTCCTTTACACACAGGCACCACATTTCCCTGAAAGAGTCCACTGGAAAACTCACTGGCATGAAGTACAGGTACAGAAAACTTCCAGCAACCATTGAAAACTTTATGATAATGTTGCAAAATATCAGTTCTGACACAGTTTGAGTTAGTCAATTGAGTATTCTTAGTTCTGATAACTCTGATCTTTGTTGTTGTTTTTATTCTCAAAAGGACATGGCAAAGGTTTCAATAAAAACAGCAGTTTAGTTTGTGAATGAACAGATTATTTTACAACTCATTCTAGCAAACTCTGTCCTTGAAATCTTAAAGGGACAGTTCATCAGAAAAATGAAAATTCTGTCATCATTTACTCACCCTCAAAACAAACAGCGGTTTCTCGTCTCGTGAGTGGAATAGTGAATTGGAGGAAAGGCTACTCAAGAGAGCTGAAAACATTCGGCGTGTATGTGTGTGTGTGGATTTGAGGGGGAGGTGTGAACTAATGGTTTTTGTGCTGGAAATAATTAATTGCATCTGAGACACAAGTATACCACAAGCATGCAACAGTTATCGCATATCTGCTAGTTTCCATAACGACAGAGAACTGGCGGTTTGCCTGCGCATTACTCTAATTGGACACATTAGCTGTCGGACGGGGGTCATAATTGGGCAGTAGGGTAAACCTGAACACCCTCGGCTGACGTCCAGCTTCACGCAATCGTGTTTGACATTTATTACTTTTCTACACTTTCAATGACTTAATTGTGTGATTAAAAAGGCTGTGTCATGAGGAAATGAATTCATCTTGGTCTTTTGAAATTAGATTTTGATGTACTATGAAAACATACTGTTGAACGTGTGAAGTTTGGGGCAGATCGGAATTGTATGGCTGAGTTCTAACAACTTTCTTTTACATGGTGAAACAGTGAACTATGTCAGGCCGCCACGGACACGCCCTTTAATGAAAACTCAAGATCTTTGCAGTTTAACATTGCAAAGGCCTTTAGAGTAGACTGACCAAATGTGATGTTGATGTCATTAAATCTCTATGAGGAGATCGTTAGGGGCCATTCACACGGAACGCGTTTTTCCATTCCAATGCGCTACTTTTCCATTGTTTTTCTATGCAAACACACGCTTGATGGACGTGAATGACCGTTACGCTCGCGCCTTGCGTCTTTCACATGAGTGCCTCGTTTTTAAGACGCTGTGTCAAATGAAAAGAATTTCAACTTTTACACACAGCGCCGCTCATCAATGTCAGTTCCAAAGCAGTGGACCAATCAAAAGAACTCAGAGGCGGCGGCAAGCGTTGCGAGCTTCTGTTTAGTTGCAGGTTGGCATGACAACTGTTTTATTTGACGGCAACATGGCATACAGATACGCTGAATTATATAACCTTTCTTCAAGCGATTACCGCAACTTGTTCCTTATAAAAATATCCCAGAAATATCTCACTGAATATTGTCGTTATTGCATCACATCTCAACAGCGTGTCTCGAGAACCTCGTGTTCTACGCTGTGCTTTTTTAAAAACTATTTCTGAGTGCTGCATCTCGTGTTTCTGTGTGAATGGCCCCTTAGAGTGTAAAACATCCCACTTCCTGTTGCCAGCAGGTGGCGATATGACTGTAACTGAATATGAGCATGGCCATGTGTTCTGTTTCATGGCGAAACATTGAAGTTTGTCAGGCCGCCACGGACACGCCCTTCAACGAAAACTCAATATCTTAGCAATTTAACATCACAAAGGCCTTTAGATTACACTGACCAAATTTGGTGTTGATCTGTTTAAATCTCTAGGAGGGAGTTCATTTAAATACAGCGCCTAAAAAGTAAAAATTAACAGACCTTCTGTTAAGTACTGGACTTTGTGTCGTGGGACGATACCTTTTTTGTAGGTATTGGTGTGTTACATGTGTCTAGCGAATTTCACACATGTATGTGTCACACCACCAGTGCTTGGCCCTAAATAAATGTTGGGAAACCTTGCGCTGTTCCCGGTTGTTTGTACCTTCTGCCTCTATATCTTTTCCAAAGGATCCCAATGTTTGGAAAGTGTGGCTAAAGTTTATTTTTAACCAGATCTGTGTCATTTTATTACTTTATACTTTTATTCTGACCTTAAGAGTTTAAGTGGCACATTTCAGCAAGGATTGTTTTGTGAACATGTCACAAGATAACAGGCATTGCAGAGAGGTTGTTTTTCAAAAATAGAGCAGTGCGAACTACATTAGACCAATCCTGTGCACACAACAAAGAGGCTGTTTACATAGTCTTAAAGGCACAGCAGTAAAAATTCTAAAGCCAAGAGGGTGGAAAATGGATAGATGGTTTGTGTTTTCTAAAAAGGGCTTCTGATTTTGGAGTATATATATATATATAAATGCAGATGCACCGTTTTAAAATAACGAATTAATTAAAGCATGTTACAGAAAAAGCTGAGGAGACAATTTAATTTATGATACTATTTTGACTTATTGAGGTCATAATCAAGTCACGTGACAAAACAAGATATTTCAAACCATCAGAGGCTTGCAGGGCACAACTTCTTGCAGAGAATTCTTGTAGGTTGTTTTCACAGGGCAAAATTAAGCATGAGTAATGGTCCTCTGTTTATCTGTACATGTCGGATATCCTGGAGCACAAATATCTGTCTCTGTGGTTTAATCATCTGTCACTTACTGTGATTTAATCTTTAGAAATAGCAATTGCTCTGACAGCGTAGAACCTCTGGCCTTTTTGTAAACATTACATTTTTGTAAAAGAAGTGCTGCTTACATTTTAACATCTTTCTGTTGCACCAGAGTGTATGCCTTTAATTAAGAATGCGTGTTTGTAGTCAGTGGTCAGAATTAATGTAACTGAATAAATGTGTAACATGAAGATAAATTTGAGTTACATGTCTCAGTTTGTTCGGCTTAGGGTCCAAACTTTGTACTGCATGTGATAAAGGCAAATATTGAGAAAATGTACGGGCCATAAATATGTTTTACTGTGTTTTGCATCATTCCCTTATTTAACTTTTTCCATTTATGAAGAATCGTATACAGAATAATTTTGTTCCTCATTTTAATCAGGTTTGGACATTATTTGTGTTGCATAACCATAGTTATGCATCACTGCATGAAATAAAACATTTAAAAAATGTTTACTTTTTATTTAATTTTAAAATTATATATCATATTATTATATTATAAAAATAAAACGAGCAAAACAATAAAAGTAGGCACATTTTTAAAAAAAATAGTAGAACACTATTTATTTTCCATTCAGTAGCCAATTTAAAAACTATCGTTCAATTAATCAGTATCGGCCTGTGTTGTGTTATCGGTATCCTCCATCAGTAAAATCCAATATCGGTCAACCTCTACTCTTGTCCTTGATTTGTTATACCTTTTGGCAGTTTATAGTATTCCAAATGTTTTTTCCTAGTCTGACCGATAAGTACAGCCCAAAACATGACAATAATTGACCATTTTCAGCAGCAATAATCAGCAAAATGTGCTATTTTCGTTCAGTTTTACGTTCAGTGCCGCCAATATGGCCAATTGATGACATGTCGTGAAAACACTCTGTTGTGTTTAAGCTGTATTATTTTGGAATTCTAAAAAAAAGTTGCTGTCAAATTCGGTTTACTCTCCAAAAGAAAACCTGATTTCTCTCATTTGGGTCTTTGAGTGTTAATTTTGGATCCTGCTTCTGCTTAAACTAATCTTAACCCTGTCTGAACAAATCTGAGAGTAAGGCTTTTTTTCTATTTTCTCTCTCTCTCTGACTTTATAAATGACAGGAAGGCTTAAGATACAGTTTAAAATCCTTTGATGTCCACAGATTCTTAAGGGTGTCCAAGGGATTAAGCATTAGTATCTTGTTTGTGTATGTGTGTATCTCTCTCTTTCATTTGCTCAATTAATAAAAGTGTAATTTCGCCTGGTATTTCTGAATCCCCAGCACTAAAGCAAACAGTTGCAGTGTTTCATGGTTCACTGGCTGGTGCTGCAGTCCAGATGGGCAGTCATGCTGTGTGTGTGTGCATTTGTCCTTGTCATTGTATTTGTGTGTGGGCTTCTGTTTTCTTGGCCATTGGCCTATTAGAAATCAATCAGTGTATGTGTTAGTTTTATTCGGCTAGTAAGCATTTTTCTTCTCATCATAATAGTCCGTTGTACTCGTGTGTGTTTTTGTGTGTGAGTGGAGCACAGCAGCAGAAAGTCACTTTGTTCCAGAATCTTCTGAAACAAAGGATAAGGAGACCTTATAAATGCCCAAAAGGGCACAGCGGTTGTATTTCACTTTTTCATTTCCCAGTTTTGTTGGGAAAGAAATTTGTAATAATGCATTATTGGCCAGGTTTTCTCATAGGCCTACAATATATTTACCAGTGTGACTTTAAAGCCATAGTCCACATCCATCTATCCATCTATCCATCTATCTATCTATCTATGTATCTATCTATCTACTTTTAGTTAGTTTGTTCATTGAAGGTAGGCATGTACAATCTAAACATATTAGGCTTAGTAGATGACATCATTTTGATTTTGAGTGAACTATGCCTTTAAATTGTCAGATAAGCTCTGGGCTGTTCGGACACTGCTGAGGGACTAAACCTCATTTTGCTAGAGAGAGAACTTGGGAACATCCTGTGGTGCTTAGAAAATCCCTTTCTGCTCACTCTTACCCATCTGTTAATCATCATGTGTTATTCATTTGCTGATAAGGCTTAATAGTTTTCTTTTAAAACTATTTCTTTTTTATTAAGAGACTACGCACATGCATTTGCACACTGTGGTAATATTTAGAACCCACCTGCACACATGCATGCACACACACACACACACACACACACACACAGTAGTTAGTTATCACACTCTGCGGCAGTCCCCTGACTGCTCTAAACTCGTTATCAATTCTGTTTTACGATGACTACAGAATCACTAGAGACAGTAATGAGGCCTCACGCTCACACACACTCGCACAAGCTCGTACTCCTACAACAGTCTTACTGAAACGTATAAAGCAGGTAGACACATCCAGATTTAACGGTCATACTGATGAATATTTGAGTACTGCCAGGTCCTCCAAATGCTGCATGTTTTTAGTTTATTAATAAAGCTCTTACACAAAAACTATTGATACAAGAGTACTTTAGTATATACTTTAGTATTTTTAATACTAAATACATGTTACATGTGTTTTTGGACATGCTACCATGGTGTTCAAGAGTGTGGGGTCAGTATGATTTTTATATTATTATTTATTTTATTATTATTATTCATGTGTCATGGTATATACAGTATATGTGACCCTGGACCACAATCGTAAGTAGAACGTTATATTTGTAGCAATAGTCAACAATACATTGTATGGGTCAAAATTTTTCTTTTGTGCCAAAAATCATTATGATATTAAGTAAAGATCATATTTCATGAAGAAATTTTTGTAAATTATAAATATATCTAAACTTAATTTTCTATTAGTAATGTACATTGCTAAGAAAGGTGATTCTCTCAATATTTTAATTTTTTGCACCCTCAGATTCCAGATTTTCAAATGTATCTCAGCCAAATATTGTCCTATCCAAACAAACCATACATCAATGATGGAAAGCATATTTATTGAGCATTCAGAAGTTGTATAAATCTCAGTTTCAAGAAACTGATCCTTATGACTGTTTTTGTGCCCTTACGAAAATTAACCATGGTTTTACTACAAATAAAGCCAAAAAAACATGGTTACTAGTTAAACCATGGTAACCACAAATTGACCATTAAATTTAACCATGGTATTTGTAATAAAATTATGGTTATACAAATGGTAATCAATGCACCAAAAACATGGTTACTACACTTTTACTATAATAAAACCATGTTTAATTTTCGTAAGTATGGTCCAGGGTCACACACACACACACACACACACACACACACACACACACATACATACATATATATATATATATATATATATATATATATATATATATATATATATATATATCGGTTTCGATTAGTAGGAATCAATTAGTCTAGCCTGTTTTCATTCAAAGAAGGTAACATTGTAGATCGCCTCTGATGCAAGTAAAAAACCGCAAAAAGCTTTGCGCTTTGTTACTCTTGATATGAAGCAAAGTCTCAGATTTCAAATTCTGTCCGTTTTATTACAGTATTCAAACCATAAATATCGTTTTGGTGTTGTTTAATGTGGAGTGACAGATCGCTGTAGCGCCTTAGTTAAAGAAAAGCAGCGCGGATCACACGTGAGCTGATCATCTTCCCATTACATCATGAAAATAACGAACAACTTAAGGTATGTTAAAAGTAAGAGTACAACTTACCGAAATCTGTATCCTGTCTCATGTAATTCTCGCAATCAGTCTTTCAACCGCGGAAAGACGTCAATATAACAGCTTGTAAACAATCTGTCACATTTACCTCAGAAAACGCTCGGTGACCATAAACTCGTTAGCCAGCTAAAAAAAAAAAACTCTGGAGAGGAGCATTTCGCTAAATATATATACAATATAACATATTCATAATTATATTTCATTAATGTTTGAATAAATCTGTCAAGTTTTTATGACAGCCACAATTAAATTTTTTATATTTCAAAAAACTAATTGGAGTAGAAATATAATTGTGCAATGTAAAGTAACTTTATTATTATAAAAGTGTTTGTATAGCCTACAAGTAATTTAATTTTAACCCCCAATATTAGTACCAGCTGGTTCTTATGTATTTTACAGCATTAGATGGGTGATTTATTTTGTGCTGTACCTGCCTGGTGAAAAAAAACAGCATATGCTGGTAGGTATGTTTTGATGCTGGTTCAGGCTGGTCCTTTGCTGGTTTAAGCTGGTCCTTTGCTGGTTCATGCTGGTCCTTCGCTGGTTTATGCTGGTTGTGTTGTCAAGGACCAGCATAAACCAGCAAAGGACCAGCTTAAACCAGCATCAAAACATACCTACCAGCATATGCTGTTTTTTTTCACCAGGGTGATATATATCCAAAATAATCAATATTGAATCAAATCGAGTCACAAGCTTGTAAAAAGAAGAATTGAATCGTGAAATTTGTGTCAATACCCAGCACTATGGTACATCAAAAAAAAAATATATATATATAAAACATGGTGTTAGTTATGGTGTTACCATGGTGCATGGTAAATAATGTTCCCTATCTGTCGTACACTCCGAGTTGTGTCGAGTAGTGTACGACACTAGGGGTCGCTCTTGAGAGCCCAAACACCTCTGACAGTTTTGAGAAAGGCCAATGAAAATTGGGTGTGCAGATTTGCATAGCTGACCACGCCCCGGACGTCCGGGTATAAATAGGGCAGCGTGTGCATCTGCTCACTCGTTCTGTTTTTCGGAGCCGAATGCAGCGTCTCTGCGTGAGAAGCGGCAACATTCACCTCTCTCGTCGTTGGATCTACGGCACAGACAGCGGTCTCTCCCTCTCTGACACTGCTCGTGTTGTGAGAGTCCCCTGGGTGCGTCGACGGCGATCTTCAAGAGAAGATTCTCTTCTGCAGAGAGCAAATTTTCTCTAAAAGAGCTCCACAGACGGATTGTGTGTTTCACGATGCCTTTCCGTCTGTGTCCTACTGGGTGCGGATTCTACCTTTCCCCGAACGATCGGCACGAACGCTGTGTTCAATGCTTGGGGCGTGAGCATGCTGACGCAGCGTTCGCTGAGGGAGGTTGTCAGCACTGCGAAGACATGCCCTTGGGCACACTCCGCTCGAGAGCCGCGTTCTTTTCGAAGAAGCCGCGGCGCTCCTCATCTGCTTCCCGCTCCGGTCCTTCTACTTCCGGGTACGAGGCCGTTGCGATGTGCGTCGAGGAAGAGCGGCAGGTGTTGAGCGAAGTTTTGCCAGTTGCGTCCTCGCAAACCGCTCACCCTGTGTGTCCACCGATTGAGTCTCCGGACGATTTTGAAAGCTCGTCTCAGTATGGGCTGGATCTTTTGTTCAGGGCTCCTGCTGAGGAAAAGGCAGCGTCCGTAGCATCGGAGGGAGAGCCGTCAGAGGCTGACGTCACAACCGAGTTCGCCGCTCCGGCGGTTGAATCTCAGTCTGTGGCAGACGCCGAAATGGCCGCCGCACTACAACGGGCAGCCAAGGAGATCGGGGTTGCGTGGGTTCCCCCGCCCAGCCCTGAGCCTTCAAGGCTGGATGACTGGTTCCTGGGCAGGGGGCGTGACTCGAAGCCACGCTCCTCCCCGGTCCCGTTTTTCCCGGAAGTGCACGAGGAGTTGACGAAATCGTGGAAAGCCCCTCTGTCGGCTCGTTCACGGTACGCTAACTCCCCGTCCCTCACCACCCTCGATGGCGGTCCAGCGAGGGGGTATTCGGAGGTTCCCCAGGTGGAGAGAGCGGTTGCGATGCACTTGTGCCCGCAAAACGCCGCCTCCTGGAGGGGCCGCCCGAGACTCCCGTCCAGGGCCTGTAAGTTTTCGTCTGCGCTTGTAGCGAAGGCTTACGCGCCTCTGGGCAAGCTGCGTCCGCCCTCCACGCTATGGCGATTTTGCAGGTCTATCAGGCTAAGGTTCTTAAAGACCTGCACGAGGGTGCTCCCGACCCAGAGCTGTTACACGAGCTGCGCTCAGCGACCGACTATGCCTTACGGGCTACGAAGGTTACTGCGCAAGCTCTGGGGCGGGCGATGTCCACTATGGTGGTCCAGGAGCGCCACCTGTGGTTAAACCTGGCCGAGATGCGAGACGCCGAGAAGGTTCGCTTTCTCGACGCTCCCATTTCCCAGGCTGGCCTCTTCGGCGAAACCGTGGAGGAGTTTGCCCAGCAGTTCTCCACCGTGAAACAGCAGACGGAGGCCATCAAGCACATCCTGCCTCGGCGTGCAGCGAGTTCCGGCCCAGCTCAGCCGACGCAGCAGCCTCCGCCTGCTCCCCGCCGTGGAAGGCCCCCTACGAGGGTGGCTCAGACCCCGCAGCCTGCCGGGTCTGCAGCCAGACCCGCCCAACGGTCCAGCACTCGTAGGAAGGTGGCACCGCCAGCTCGTCCTCAGGCCACTAAGAACCCCCGGCAGGTTTCGAAGCGTTCCTGAGACGGGCAGCCCAGGGAGGAGGGATCGTTTGGCCTGTCCGGATCCACACTCGACGAGGGGACGAGCGCTGGATTCGGCTTCCACCCGGCCACCACTAGGTCAACAAAGAGCAATTTTCTCCTTCTCTGGGCATATTACACAGCACCCCCGACCCTCCGCTCGATGGTCGGATGCTGTCTCCTCCGTTCAGGGCATGCGGTCACACACCTTCTGTGCTCCCTCATGCTCTAGAACAACGAGCTTGGTCAGACGATCTCCCCTGTCGGGTGGATCCTCTGCTAAGCTCGCACGGCTCGGTCTCCCTGGGCAAAGCAGCCAGTGGCCTTCGGGGCTTCTTACCTCCGACCACACGCTGTTTTCCCAGCGAAGGTTCCCCCACCCTTGGTACGTCGAATGTAACTCCTCTGCGGCCCCTAGCGGAGAACTTTCTGGATTGGCTGAATCTCCCCAATCCTTCCCGCTGGCTGCTCAAGACCATTCGGCTCGGCTATGCTATCCAGTTTGCACGTCGTCCGCCCAAGTTCTGCGGTGTTCTCACTACCTCGGTCCAGGGCTCCAACACCGCGGTTCTTCGGGCGGAGATCGCAGTCCTTCTGGCGAAGGGTGCGATAGAAACCGTCCCCTCAGCCGAAATGAAGAAAGGGTTTTACAGCCCCTACTTCATTGTACCCAAGAGGGGTGGTGGGCTCAGACCTATCCTGGATTTGAGGGTTTTGAATCGGGCCCTACTCAAGCTCCCGTTCAAAATGCTGACCCTCAAGCACATTCTTACGTACGTCAGGTTCCAGGATTGGTGTGTGGCGATAGACCTGAAAGACGCGTACTTTCATGTCTCGATCCTTCCAAGACACAGGCCGTTTCTACGGTTTGCCTTCGAAGGACGGGCATATCAGTACAAGGTTCTCCCCTTCGGCCTCTCCCTGTCGCCCCGCGTCTTTACGAAGGTAGCAGAGGCTGCCCTTTCCCCCCTCAGGGAAATGGGCATTCGCATTCTCAACTATCTCGACGACTGGCTGATCCTGGCTCACTCGTTGGATACGGTTTGCGTACACAGGGACATGGTTCTCAACCATTTGGCTCGCTTGGGGCTTCGGGTCAACTGGGAAAAGAGCAAACTCTCCCCGGCGCAGAGGATCTCTTTTCTCGGTGTAGAACTGGACTCGGTCGGCATGTCTGCACGTCTCTCCCCGGAGCGTGCACAGTCAGTTCTGAGATGCGTGGCAACGCTCAGGTGCAGCTCAGCGGTCCCCCTAAAACAGGTTCAGAGGCTCCTAGGGCACATGGCATCCTCAGCCGCGGTCACGCCGTTGGGTTTGATGCACATGAGACCGCTGCAGCATTGGCTCCGTACCCGAGTCCCCAGGAGGGCGTGGCACCACGGCACGTTCCGTGTGAACATCACACCATCGTGCCGCCAGACACTCAGCCCTTGGACGGACATCGTGTTCCTTCGGTCAGGAGTGCCCTTGGAACAGGTGTCCAGACGCGTCGTTGTCACCACGGACGCTTCCAGGACAGGCTGGGGTGCCACCTGCAACGGGCAGGCAGCTTCCGGGGTCTGGGCAGGCCCCCGGCTGCATTGGCACATCAATTGTCTGGAGTTGTTGGCAGTGCTTCTAGCTCTGAGGAGGTTCTGGCCTATGATTCAGAACAAGCACGTGTTGGTCAGGTCGGACAACATGGCGACAGTAGCCTACATCAACCACCAGGGCGGTGTACGTTCCTTTCGCATGTCACAACTAGCCCGCCACCTCCTGCTCTGGAGCCAACACAGACTCAGGTCCTTACGGGCCACTCACATTCCGGGCGATGCCAATCGAGTGGCCGATTCTCTGTCACGACAGGTTTCGCTCGGAGGCGAGTGGAGGCTCCACCCTCAGTCGGTTCAACTGATTTGGGATCGATTCGGCCAGGCGCAAGTGGATCTCTTCGCCTCACCGGAATCCACCCACTGCCAGTTGTGGTACGGGCTGACCGAGGCTCCCCTCGGTATAGATGCACTGGCACACAGTTGGCCGAAGGACCGGCTCAAGTATGCGTTTCCCCCGGTGAGTCTGATCGCACAAACTTTGTGCAAAGTCAGGGAGGACAAGGAGCAGGTCCTCTTGGTAGCCCCCTTCTGGCCCAACAGAACCTGGTTCTCGGACCTGGTTCTCCTGGCGTCAGCTCCTCCCTGGCGCATTCCCCTGAGGAAGGACCTCCTTTCCCAGGGGAAGGGCACAATTTGGCACCCGCGCCCCGATCTCTGGAACCTCCACCTGTGGCCCCTGGACGCGACCAGGAGGACTTCAGAGATCTCCCACCATCAGTGGTGAACACACTCATTCAGGCAAGAGCTCCCTCTACCAGGCGGCTGTATGACTCTAAATGGCGCGTGTTTGTGAACTGGTGTTCTGCTCGGCTAAGGGACCCACGGAGTTGCGGCATCGAATCAGTGTTATCCTTCCTCCAGGAGGGCCTGGACAGGCACCTATCTGCCTCGACACTTAAGGTTCATGTGGCCGCTATATCGGCTAATCATGACCTGGTGGGTGGCAGGTCGGTGGGAAAACACGATTTGGTAATCAGGTTTCTGAGAGGAGCCCGGAGACTGAACCCTCCTCGGCCACATCTTATCCCCTCTTGGGACCTTGCTGTGGTTCTCCGGGGCCTACAGCAGGGTCCCTTCGAGCCTCTTCAGTCAGTCAAACTCGATGCTCTCTCCCTAAAGACGGCTCTCCTGACTGCGCTCGCCTCGGTAAAGAGAGTGGGAGACCTCCAAGCCCTCTCCATCAACAGTTCGTGCCTGGAATTCGGACCAGCGGATTCTCACGTCGTCCTGAGACCCCGGCCTGGATACGTGCCCAAAGTCCCCACCACTCCCTTCAGAGACCAGGTGGTGACTTTGCAAGCTATCTCTTCCCAGGAAGATGACCCCAACCTGACCTTGTTATGCCCAGTCCGTGCCCTGCGCATCTACTTGGAACGCACTCAGCCCTTCAGACGTTCTGAACAGCTCTTCGTCTGTTATGGGGGACAGCAGAAGGGGAAGGCTGTCTCCAAACAGAGGATCTCCCACTGGCTGGTGGACGCAATTCGGGTGGCCTACCAGGCCAGAGGCCTACCCTGCCCTCTGGAGGTAAGAGCCCACTCGACTAGGGGCGTCGCTGCCTCGGCAGCCCTGGCAAATGGGGCCTCATTAACAGACATCTGTAGAGCTGCAGGTTGGGCTACACCTAACACATTTGCCAGATTTTACAATTTACGCATGGAGCCAGTGTCAGCTAGAGTCTTGAATACCAGCTCTTGACTCAGTTCTCTGGTTGGTGTAGAGCTTGCTTTAAAGCGCTTCCCCTAACGGTGATTACGCTTCTGAGTTTCAGTAGGTTTCCTAGCGTGAACCCTGGACACCATCTCCATCATTGGCACCTCTGGACGTGGCAGAGTTTTGCGGAGGGACTCGCTACGAATTCGGTCACAAGGTATGGTCACCTTTGTTCTGATTGAATTGTGCCCCATATGTAGTGGCTCCTTATGTGGCCCCATGTGTGTATCCCCACCTATAACTCCTGTAGTGCGGTGTTTCCCCTGAGGACTGGTTTGTCTCTAGGGTCTGAGTCTGGTGGTCTCCCCCGGTGTGAGTCCCACCTCAGCCCCCATGTTTAATGTTGTCACTTGTACCCCCCCTGTTGGGCAGGTTGTGAACTCCGTAGCGCCGTTTTTCCTTCGGGGAGGAGGCGCTTTCCCAACGCTCGCAAGACACTCGGCCGCTCTACTGAGGAAGGCCCGGCTGCAGAACCCTGGTACAGGTCAGTCTTGGACGTTGGATGGTCACGGAGGAGGTGAGCTGCACTTCGTTAACACGTTGCCTGTTACTTCTGCGCTTATCACTCGTGACGCGGCCAGTAAGGTGGCGGTTTTCTACGGGGACCCCTAGTGTCGTACACTACTCGACACAACTCGGAGTGTACGACAGATAGGGAACGTCTCGGTTACGTATGGTAACCCTCGTTCCCTGATGGAGGGAACGGAGACGTTGTGTCTTCCGTGCCACCTTCCTGGACCGCCTCTGAGTGAGTTGAGACCCTCGGCTCCTCAGATCAGAACGAGTGAGCAGATGCACACGCTGCCCTATTTATACCCGGACGTCCGGGGCGTGGTCAGCTATGCAAATCTGCACACCCAATTTTCATTGGCCTTTCTCAAAACTGTCAGAGGTGTTTGGGCTCTCAAGAGCGACCCCTAGTGTCGTACACTACTCGACACAACGTCTCCGTTCCCTCCATCAGGGAACGAGGGTTACCATACGTAACCGAGATGATTCTATGATAGTGTCTAAAATGCGGTACCATGCTCAGAAAATAAGTCGATCCTATGAACACATGGTGATATGCTTCATAACTAATAGGAGTCTGTGTTTTTGTGTTATGTGTGTTTTGAGCATCCAGTCAAAGAAGGAAAAAGCTGTTGTGTTTCTATATATACACAGTCGTGCACATGTACAAACAAATCAGATCTGCTTTCTGTCAAGACACATTCTTCACACACCTTTCTCTGCACAATGTCAGATAAACGATACATGCACTTTCCGTTGGCTTGCTGAGGCATTTCTGAGCTCTTCTGTCACGCAGTCTCTCAGTTCTTCAGCTCTCTGACTCAGCTCGCTGTGATGAGGAAGGATCTATTGACACCCAACAGCGTGCGTGTCTGCTACCCAGAAAAAAGACACACACCCCCGTCACGCGGAGAACAGGGAGTTTTAAATTATATATGTCTGCAGCTGAGAATGTGCTGTGGTTGTAATGTCACACCAACTAATAATGGCTGGGAGAACGTCAGACAAAAAAATATAGAGTGGGAGATGATGTTGGGCGACATCCATCGCTTTTGCAACAGCTGCATCGTTGTGAAGGATGAAGCCGCCATTTATAAAGACAACAGATTTGTCTTATTTTAAAAGGCAATAATCCGAGAAGCCCGACCTGACCGGCAGGGACAAGATAGAGTGATTAAGTAGGTCAGTTTTTTTTTACCGAGTGTGTCTGTTAATTTTGTTTCGTTCTTACCCAGATCGTTTAAGGGGATGATATGCAGAAAGTTGGAGACGGATCTGTTTGGAAGGGAATGTGAACTGTTCATGCTGATTTGGTATTCTCACCATAAACTGAAAACCAGGGGGTGGGTGTCCGTGAGCCAAAATCAATGTCCAAATGCATACTAACTCACTTCCTGCGAGTCAATGCACAGCTTCACAACCGCATAGAAATATTCCAAGTACCGTGCCTGGTTGTTCCTCCTAAAATAATACCCCGAAATGCAGAAAATCCATGTTGATCATCTTATTACGATGCAAAATCAGGTTCTGGGGCTGGCAGATTTGGATCCAGACATCAGGAGCTGTTGCTTTGGTATTTTAACTAAAAAGAGAATGTGAGTGGTGCAGAACCCGCCACCACGATGTTAAGGTGTTGTGGGTGGTTGCCAGGATGTTGCTATGTGGTTGTTAAGATGCCCAGAGTGGTATTTTAGTGCTTTGCTATGCATTTGCTTGGATTTTTTGAGTGTCTCTGAGATTGCAGTCAATAAAAATGACTCAGGTCTCTCATTCAGTGTAAGTTAATGGTATTTTTCATCTACCTGTTGAAAATTGTAAATCCAATTGCTGAGAGAAACAATAACACCTCCCCTCAACAATCCACAGTATCTGAAGTGTCATTTAGCTCTAAATTACATGCCAAAGTGTATTACTTCAGTGTTTGTTCAGGTGGATGGATGAATGGACAGATGGATGAAGAAGTGGATAGATGCGGTCAATGGATGGATAAATGGCCAGATGAATACTGTGGATAGATAGATAGATAGATAGATAGATAGATAGATAGAGTCATTGATGCATACTATGGATAGATGGATGGATGAATGGATGGATGGGTGGATGGGTGGGTGGGTAAACAGCTAGATGGATACTGTGGATGGATAGATGGATGGATGGACAACTAGATGAATAATGTAGATGGATGAATAAGTGTATGGACACTGTGGATGGATGGATGGATGAATAGATAGATAGATAGATAGATAGATAGATAGATAGATGGATAAACAGCCAGATGAATACTGTGGATGGATGGATACTGTATATGGATGGATGAATACGATAGATATATTTTTTTGTTTGCATTGGAACAACACAAAAAAACAGAGAGGAAAAGTCAAATCTGATACAATTCCACACAGAACCCGAAAAATGGACAAGACAAAATTATTGGCACCTTTAACTTAATATTTGGTAGCACCCCATTTAGAAAAAATAACTGAAATCAATCGCTTCCTGTAACCATGAATGAGTTTCTTACACTTCTTTACTAGAATTTTAGACCACTCTTCTTTTGCAGACTGCTCCAGGTCATTCAGATTTGAAGGATGCCTTCTGCCAACTGCTGTTTTGAGATCTCCCCACAGGTGTTCTATGGAAATCAGATCTGGACACACTGCTGGCCATTTCAGAACTCTCCAGCGCTTTGTTTGTAACCATTTCTGAGTGCTTTTTCAAGTGTGTTTCGGGTCATTGTGTCTTGCTGGAAGACCTCTGGTGGAGATGCAGCTTTCTGACACTGGCCACTATGTTGCACCCCCAAAATTATTTGGTATTCATCAGATTTCATGACAACGTTCACACAGTCAAGGCATCCAGTGCCAGTTCTACTTTTCTTTAAGTTCTACTTTTGTCTCATCTGTCCACAGTACGTTCTCCCAGAAGGATTGTGGTTTTGTCACGTAAGTTTTGGCAAACTCCAGTCTTGCTTTTTATGCAGTGGTGTCCTCCTGGGTCTCCTACCATAGTGTCCCTTTTCATTCAGATGGCGACAGATAGTGCGAGCTGACACTGTTGTACCCTGTGTCTGCAGATCGTCTTGAATTTGTTTGGAAGTTAATGGGGTTATTTATCCACCATTTGAACAATCATTGTAATTTTTCATTAATTTTCCTCTTCTGTCCACATGCAGGGAGGTTAGCTACAGTGCCATGGGCTGTAAACCTCTTAGTAATATTGCGCGCAGTGAACAGGAACATTAAGATCTCTGGAGATGGACTTGAAGCCTTGAGATTGTCCATGTTTTTCCACAGTTTTTTCTCTCAAATACACAGACAACTCTTTACACGTCTTTCTTTTCTCCATGCTCAGTGTAACACACAACACAAAGCTTTAGTCAAGTTTTTTCCATTTTAATCGGTTGCAGGTGTGATTACTATAGCCCACACCTGTTACTTGCCACAGGTGTGTCTAAATACAAATTACAGGATCATCACATGCTTGAAAATTCTTTTCAAGAAATTCACATTTCTTACAATTTTGACAAGGTGCCAAAACTTTTGTCCAGTCCATTTTTGAGTTCTGTGTGAAATTTTAGCAAGTTTGACTTGACTTTTTTGTGTTGTTGCAGTGCAAACAAAAACAATAAACATGTGAGTACCAAAACATTTGCAACTGGAATAATTATCTGAGAGAAGTGTTGCATTTTCTGACAGAATTGCAAGGGTGCCAATATTTTTGGCCATGACTGTAGATAGATAGATAGATAAATAGATGGACAAAAGGATTAATACTGTATATGGTTGGATGGATGAATACGATCAATGGATGGATGAATTGATTAATAAATGGGCAGATGGATACTGTGGATGGATGAATACGACAGATAATCACAGGAAGCAAACAAACATTAAAGTAATTTGAAGACAGTAATAGCGAACATAGAACGATTTGATTTATGGTGTAAAGCTGAGGTGTGTGTTTAAAGTGAATTAAGTGTTATCTCTGACTCAGTCAGGCATTAAGAGCGAGCCACATATCAGAGTACAGGAAATTTTAATGATGGAGGAGTGGAAATGGATTGCTGAGGTTTTACTGTAGATTAAAACCAGGGCGACTGTTAAAGTCGCATCCGCACGCTGATGAATAGAGCTGTGGCTAATGTGTTTTATATTGTAGCCAATAAGATGATCTAAATAGAAGGCTAAAGCCATAAAAAGTTCAGATCCAAGACTCCATGTCATAAATAACAGCCAGCCATTTTGTGCATTCACGTGTACTTTTTAAAGCTATTAAAGAGTTTTGTTCTCTGATAATAGCTGTCTTAAATCATCAAGGTGCTGTAAGAGTCACAACAGTCTCTGTGGATCAAACCCACAGTTGTTGTCTGCACAGAGAGAAAATTGAACTAGTTTCCTCTGGGTCCAAAACAAAGGTCCATTATACACATGCACCATAGTGGGAGGTCAGGAATGCTTTTTTGAAAACCAAATAAACCATTTTATTTTATTTTAAAAAGACAGTTGCACATTAATATGCAATATAAAATAAAATAATGGTACTAGAGGTACAGAAGTGAAAACACTAGAATGTTATGCCTTTGATAACAGTTTTTTCTCTCTCTCCACAGGAATCTTGGGAAGTCAGGACTGCGAGTGTCATGCCTTGGACTCGGTGAGCATTTTTTGATTTATAAACCACCAGTTATAAAGCATAAACACCAAAAGGTCACACTGAATATAAGTACCATAGATCAGTGATACATCTGCACAGTGTGGTCCAATGAAGTGCAGGCAACAGTTTGTGTTTGAAGAGTCACATGATCTCAGATGTTATCCTCCCTCCATTCATATTTAATTTATCATGAATTAAAACACAAGCTCACTAATTGCCTCACACACTCCACACACAGCGGGAGAGTGATGGGTTGACGCTTAATTTATTCTCTGTTCCCTTTTATTTTTACGATTAGATGGTTTCATTAACAAGCCTCGTGAACGCAAACATAATGACTGTATAAATCTGTTGTTGACTTCTCTTGAGATATAAACGGAGTGTGGTTTAAATAGCAAGCAGATGTAATGCTACAGTACTCATAGACAACTGCGCAAGAGAACATGCCTGATTCAGTTCACTCCAATCTGTGCGTTTTATTTTTATCAATACAAACTAATGCAAGATACGTAAGAAAATTACAGCAGTGGACTGTACGTTCGTTGATTAATGAAATGTAGGATTCTCTGCGCTCATGAACTGAATTGGTTGGTGTGGACTGAACTAGGATAAGTGAACTGGATTTTACTGTTGTCATACTAAAGGCTTTCAGTACAGCATTGAGGAACAAACAGCTGCTATTCCACCATGTAAAAAGCCCTGGGCTTATCTTCAAAATGCATTTCCAAATGGTGTCTCTCTTATCCTAGATCAGATCGAGTCCTTCCTCCTTCTTGCATCCAAATATTCACTGCTTATCCAATACGATTTTTAAAATGTTTTCCTATAAATTTCTTATGCTCATCACGGCTGCATTTATTTAATCAAAAATACCGTAAAAACAGTAATATTGTGAAATATTATTACAATTTAAAATAATGGTTTCTACTTAAATCTATTTTAAAATGTCATTTATTCCTGTGATGCACAACTGAATTTCCAGCAGCCATTACTCCAGTCTTCAGTGCCACATGATCCTTCAGAATAAAATGGATTTGAGTGACTTTGGAGTTATTTATTTGCATGTGCTTTTTGTATTATTTGAGCTCACAGTTAATTGAGTATGCAAATTAGCACACAGAGCAAACATGCTCACAAAAGCTGTGCTTGTAACTTGTGAATAAAACTCAACCAATTACGAGTTTAATTTCGCGCCTGGTTATTCACTGGTGGTTAGTGATTTAAGACGCAGGTTTTGGTGATGAAGTGCTGTGCGAAAGTGCCGCAACTTACCCTTCAGTGCTTGTAGCTGTTATTTTCCTAAGACGTCAAAGGTCATTGCTCCAGGTCAGACATCGCAAACATTAGCCACTTGATCAAACAGAATAAGAGCACTGCAGGCTGATAAGATTTCAGCGCTTCAGACATGCACTTCACTGAATACACGAGGACAGCTTTCAGTGGAAACCAACAAAGCAGCAGTAATTTTTTTGTATGGGATTGCGTGTGCATATGTGCATGTATAAATGTATGTTCATGTAAGTCAGTAGTGTTTGCTTAAAGGGATAGTCCCAAAAATGAAAATTCCCCCATGATTTATTCATTCTCAAGCCATACTACATGTAGGTGTATATGACTTTCTTCTTACAGACAAATACAATCAGAGTTATATTAAAAAATGTCATGGCTTTTCCTTTATCACAGTTTAGTAATCATCCTAAATGAGATATCATTTACTCAAAATTCATCCTGTGAAAACCATTTTGAAATTGGACGTTGTAACCATGGAAATGTTACTTTAAAGGAGAAGTCCACTTCCAGAACAACAATTTACAGATAATGCACTCATCCTCTTGTCATCCAAGATGTTCATATCTTTCTTTCTTCAGTCGTAAAGAAATTGTGTTTAATGAGGAAAACACTTCTGCATTTTTCTCCATATAATGGACTGATATGGTGCCCTGATTTTAAACTTCAAAAATAATAATTTAAATGCGGCTTCAAATGATCCCAAATGCGGTTGTAAATGATCCCAGCCAAGGAAGAAGGGTCTTATCTAGCGAAACAGTCCATAAAAAAAAATACAATTTAAATACTTTTTAATGTCAAACGCTCCTCTTGTCTTACTCTCCCTGAGCTCTGTGTATTCTAGCTGAAGACAGTAAGGGTATGTCAAAAACTCTGACCGTATTTTCAACTTCAAAAATCATTTCAAAATCATCCTACATCACTGCTGAAGTTCCGACCCAGTCTTTTCAAAGTGAACATGCAAAGAAGATCAAACACCCTCAACAAAAAAGGTAAAACAGCGATATAGGACAATTTTGAAGTTGAAGTTGAGGGAGTAAAAGGCAGTCAGAGTATTTCAACATACCCTAACTGTCATGAGCTAGAATACACAGAGTTCAGGGAGAGTAAGACAAGACG
This sequence comes from Labeo catla, assembly GCA_012976165.1. NCBI lineage: Eukaryota > Metazoa > Chordata > Actinopteri > Cypriniformes > Cyprinidae > Labeo > Labeo catla. The sequence continues at coordinate 1,620,338 of VONZ01000042.1, forward strand.
AGCATTTGTATTTGTAACATAAATTGTATTTTTTTTAATGAAAATAACTGATCGTTTCGCTAGATAAGACCTTTCTTCCTCAGCTGGGATCATTTACAACAGCATTTGGGATTGTTTGAAGCCACATTTAAACTGCATTTTGGAAGTTCAAACTCAGGGCACCATATCAGTCCATTATATGGAGAAAAAAGTTGAAATGTTTTCCTTAAAAAACATAATTTCTTTATGACTGAAGAAAGAAAGACATCAACATCTTGGATGACAAGAGGGTGAGTACATTATCTGTTGTTCTGGGAGTGGACTTTATATCCTCTTAGCAGTGTCAAGTGTCATATTACAGAATTTACTACAATATTTCATAGTTACCATTTTCTCTAATCTTTCTAGCCTCAGGATTCCATATTTGTGATGGAAGTGAAACTGTCACAGAAATTTCTAAAATTGTGACAGGTAAAATAAGTAAATAAATTCAGCTATTTTTGGTAAAGTCCCTAAACAAAATTTTTGTGATATCAACTTCAAATTTGGCCCATAACGTACTTAGACACATGGCTTTTATTTTATAGCAGTTTTAGATTCAAAGATATTTTGTAAAATATATATTTTTAAGTTAAAAAAAAAAAGCGTACAGTACGCGTAAGCAATATTCTACGGGTTTAAAAAGAGGCCAACCTTAGGTCTGAATTCCAAAGATTTAATTAATTACAACCATTAAAGTTTGGTTAGTGCTTTTACATGACTATGTTAAAAAAAGAGGTGGGTGACAGATAAGAGGTTAAATGATTTAGCAAATTACATTCTTTACATTCATTTGCTAATGTAATTTAAATGGTTAGTTCACCCAAAAAATAAAATTCTGTCATTAATTACTCGCCTTCGTGTTGTTCCGAACCCGTGAGACCTTCGTTCATTTTTGAAACACAAATTAAGATATTTTTGATGAAATCCAGGAGCTCTCTGACCCTCCATAGACAGCAAGGGTCACTTCATGTTCAAGGCCCAGAAAGGTACCAAGAACATCGACAAAATAGTCCATTAGTGTGGGCATTAGTGGTTTAATCGTAATTTTATGAAGCTACAAGAACACTTTTTGTGAAAAAAAAAATAAATAAATAAATAAAATAACTTTATTCAACAATTTTGTTTTATATTTTTGCACAAAAAGTATTCTTGTAGCTTCATAAAATTATGATTAAACCACTGATGTCACATTGACTATTTTGTTGATGTTCTTGGTACCTTTCTGGGCCTTGAACACAAAGGGACCCTTGCTGTCTATGGTGGGTCAGAGAGCTCCCGGATTTAATCAAAAATATCTTAATTTGTGTTCCGAAGATGAACAAAGGTCTTACGGGTTTGGAATGACACGAGGGTGAGTAATTACTAACAGAATTTTCATTTTTGGGTGAACTATCCCTTTAATACATAAAAAAAAAATCTTGTCAATTAGCCTGAGTTCCAGGCAAGAAGAGCCTGTTATTCACTTGTTTCTCTCAGTTGTTAATCTGCTGAAGACCCTGCTGCACCCCGTTGCTCACAGTAGCTGTATGCATAAAGTTATCTGGCAGCATGAGGACTGTTACGTCATGTATGAAACATAAGAAAGCCGCCAAATGTTCCTTATCACTGCGCAGGTGTCACCAAGGGAACGTAACACTTGCAAACGCCCACACTATTTCCTCATTTATCCTACAACCCGTGAGCACTTGATCGCCATGGGAACAGCTGATCACCCCCGTCGGGTTCCCTCACCCTGAAACACAGTCAGGCGTCCCATGGGATGCCAACTGATCCCATAATATTGAAGCCCAGAACACCAGTGCTTGCTAGAGAGATGCTCAACCCGTAGCCGGGGTGAATTTTAGGGTGATTGTAGGTGATTGTGACAGGGATGTGGGGCAGTGACTGCAGAGTCTTACCCTGACAGGAATGAATCATGGGTGCTTTAGACTGCAGGCAGTGTGAGTCAGGTCAAGAATAACAGAGTCCTCAGGAAAAACGTGGGACAGTTTTTAACTAAGAATCAACCTAATTTTTGTCTCTTTCTTTGTATGTTGAGCTGGAGTACTGAAGTATTTATTTTTGATGTTTTAAGTATCCCTATCAAAAAGCACATGATATAAATATACATATAAGGAATTCATACTTATTCAGCAAGGATGCATTAAATTGATCAGAAGTTTTTTGATCAGAACATTATTGTTATGAATAAATGCTGTTCTTTTGACATTTTTGTTCATCAAATAATCCTAAAAAAAATGTTTCCACAAAAATATTAAGTAGCAACCGTTTTAACGTTGGTAATACTAAGAAATAATACTCATTTACTAAATAACCTTTGTTAACACATTTTAAAATAGAAAATATTTAGTTTAAATTGTAACAACTGCTTTCTATCTGAATATTTTAAACTTTAATTTATTCCTGTGATTTCAAAGCTGAATTTTAGCATCATTACTCCAGTCACATCATCCTTCAGAAATCATTCTAATATTCTGATTTACTGTTCAAAAAACATTTATTATTATTATTATGTTGAAAAAGTTCAGAAGAACAGCATTTCAAAGAATCCTGGAAAATGTACTATTTTAAATATTGATAACAATAATAAAAAAATCTTTCTTGAACAGCAAATTAGCATATTAGACTGATTTTTTTAAGGATCATGTGACACTGAAGAGTGGACCAATGAAGCTGAAAATTTAGTTTTGATCACAGGAATAAACTACATTTTAAAATATATTCAAATAGAAAGCAGTTATTTTAAATAGTAGAAATATTTCACAATATTACTGCTTTTTCTATATTTAAATCAAATAAATGCAGGCTTGGTGAGCAGAAGAGAATTCTTTAAAAAAACATTAAAAATCTTACTGTTTAAAAACTTTTGACTGGTAGTGTAAAAATGTAGGAAAAATTTCAAAGATTAGTTTAACTGTTTTGATTATAATTATTCTGATTAAAATGAAATTAACCTATAAAGAACCCCCCAAAAAAGTAATTGCTCAATAATAAGATAATTAAAATACATATATATGTTTATCCAGTGCTTTTTTTTGCCCAAAGAAACATATAAATAAATTTTAATTTTAATAAATGGTTTAATAAGTGGTATTATTGTATCATATTGAATTAAATTAACAGGGAAATTTTGACACCAAGTCCACTGATCAACAGTTAAGTTTCTGGAAATGTCACTGACATTATTTTTTTATTCTTCTTTAACTAATATTATTACTGTAAAACATTCAGTTTTTGTGACAGCCACCAGAGCAAATAAATCATGCTCTACTTAGAATAAACTAACTCAGTGAATAACCTCTGACTCACACTTCCTCTCTTCAATTTCTTTCTCTCTCTTAGGCACGTGGGTGACATTTGGGGGACAGATTTCAGATGAGGTGAGTATTGAAAATTTTTATATTCATAGCCAGAAAATGAACTTAACTTATAGGGTAGAAATTTTCAACAGCAATTACTCTCTAAAGGGTAAATAATCTATTTAATCATAATAAATTATTTTGTAATATAATAGGGGGTTGAATCATCAGTTTTTGATGTTTTACCCATAATTAATTTTTGTAAATCCACTCTAGCCATTATCACAAATTGGGCAGATTTAGTCGAGATAAGCATGTTCTGTGTTGACAGTCTTGGCAGAGAGGAAGGCTCGCAGACACATCACGCTGTGGTCTTCCTCATTATTCAAACAATAACATCATTCTGCCAGTGCCCCTTTCTGACACTCACCCAGGGCAAATGCACATAAATACTAGCTGTTCTTACATCATAAAAGTCCCCTCAGCAGCAACTTCCACGACAAGCCTGTCTTTCCCCAGAGGCGGAGTCTCCTCTATTGTCCAATCGTCCCTCTTGTCCAATCAAATTATGCGAGATGTGGACGTCCCCGTTCGGTCCCCTTCTCCACATGTCACAAGTCATCTCATCAGCAGCTGAACAGACGGTTTTTTCTCGTCGTTCTGCCAATATACAACTTACACCGACAGAATGGATCACTGTCACTCACGCTGACAGTTCTCCATCAAAGAGAGCTAGAGAGAGAGACTAACAGGTTGTAAATATTGCAGAGGTTTTAGCCACCGTGTCAAATGTCCTGTCAACAGAAGATCAAAATCTGACATGAAGATCATTGTATTATTGCAGCAATTACATGAAAAACAGATGCTCTGTTCTAAAACCTAGTAAGGGGCTAATTAGACAAAACATGTTTTTGTATTCCACTATGCGTTTTTTTTTTAAATATGCACTAGATGGACATATTTGATCATTGCGCCTGTAGGTCTCAATGTTTTTTAAAAGTTGTACAGCAAATATAAGAATGCACAAAAAATATGTGTGCACCTCTCTCCAGATGTGAAATTTGTAAATCTAAAGCTAATTATCTTGAAATTGTGTGCAGCTGAGTGGTTTCGGATTTCCACCTTGTTAACACAGCCTAATTAATGTCATTAGCATATAAAAGAGCACCAGTCAATGTCCAAATCCTTTACTTGAGAATGCAAGCACCAGAGTTGCTTAGATTTCAAAATACCTGCAGTGCTCTGACACTTTTCCACAAGGAACAGTGTGTACATCTGCTTACACCCTGACGTGGAGCTAAAAACTTTTCCACGTCAAAGATAGATTTTAGCATACGCACACTTTAAGTTAAAATCTGTGTGTACCCTCGCTTTATAAATGAGGCCCGTGTTCTTGAGACTGTTTTTTAAAAGATGCATTTTTTGGAATTTTTAGAATGCAGTGTTTTCTTTAAGGTGATAACAACCCAAGCACAGTGGTTAGAGTCATCCATCTTGCGCATATAGAAGAACAATAGAATACAAAAACCAGGCACCAAAAAAGATAATACCCCAGGTATTAAGACTTGTACGGCTTAATATAACATAAATAATGTCTCCTAATGAAATGTAGTCGAAAACCCATGAGAGATTTATGTTATTTTAAAAAATCCACATTGTTTTATACATATTTTGGACTCCACCATTATTTCTATAACTGATTTTTACCACAAAACAATTTGGAAAATAAAATTCTGATATGACGACTGCAGCTATTGAAAGATCTTACATTTGGATGGATATAAGTGTAGGCTTAAACCAAATGCCATACTATCGTTTTTGTCCCACAAGGAGTTTAAATGCCCCTGGTTATCAAGTAAAATCCACACTGACAAACTCCTTCAGTGGCTGCGGTGTCATGACAAGCGTCAGAATGTTACATCTTGCCAGGATGGCATCTAGCCTTTCTTGTTTCTGCCATTTGTAAGCTATTGAAGTATCTGTGGTCTACTAAAAGCCTCAAAGGCATCAGGGCTAAAGTGGACAGAACACAGACGCAGGTCTTTAGGAAGTTTTATTAGTCCACAGGCATCTTCTCATTCTTTTCTCCTTTTCTTATCGCTAGGAAAGCAGTAAAGACTTAAATCGCTTCTCTTGTTGCCCTTCGACTGCAAATTACAACCAAAAGCCACACTATGTGGCATTGTATTAGTATTTTATTTTCTAAGTTGTGTATTCTGAGCTTTGTTGCAGTTAAAAAAGCAACAGATAGCGCCAATAGCTCACCAAGTGCAGCCATTTCACGTCACCGAAATAATTGCACTCCACCATAGTCCAAAATATTTTTGAAATAACATAATTCTTTCATGGCTTTTCTACTACATACAGCTGAAGTCAAAAGTTTACAGCTGAAGTCAAAATTTTACACCTTGCAGAATCTGCAAAATGTTAATTATTCTACCAAAATAAAAGGGATCATACAAAGTGCATGTTATTTTTTATTTAGAATAAGGTATTTCACATAAAAGATGTAGACGTCCACAAGAGTTAATAACAGTTGAATTTATAAAAAAGACCCTGTTCAAAAGTTTACATACTCTTGATTCTTAATACTGTGTTGCTACCTGAATGATCCACAGCTGTTTTTTTGTTGTTGTTGTTGTTGTTGTTGTTGTTTTTTAGCAATTTTATGTATTTGAACCCTTTCCAACAATGTCTGATATTGAGATCCATCTTTTCACACTGAGGACAAATGAGGGACTCATATGCAGCCATTACAGAAGGTTCAAACACCCACTGATGCTTCAGAAGGAAAAACGATGCATTAATATCCAGGGGCTGAAAACTTTTGAACAGAATGAAGATGTGTACATTTTTCTTATTGTGCGTAAATATCTTTTTTTTTTTCATTTAGTACTGCCTTTCAGCAGCTACAGAAGATACTTACATGTTTACCAGAAGACAAAAAAAGTTACATTTGCCCTGATCTTCAAATTCAAAAAGTTTTCACCCCCGGCTCTTAATGCGTCGTGTTTCCTTCTGAAGCATCAGCGAGTGTTTGAACCTTCTGTAATAGTTGCATACGAGTCCCTCAGTTGTCCTCAGTGTGAAAAAATGGATCTCAAAATCATACAGTCATTGCTGGAAAGGGTTTAAATACACAAAAATGCTGAAAAATCAAGAATTTATGGGACCTAAAGGATTTTTCTGAAGAACAACTATCACTAAACAAAAAAGTCTCTTGCGGACTACATGTACATGCCTTTTGTATGAAATATCTTATTCAGGTTAGTACTAAATAAAAAATAACATGCATTTTGTTTGATTCCTCTTATTTTGGTAAAATAATTAACATTTTGCAGATTCTGCAAGGTGTATATAAATGTTTGAATTCATCTGTATTTCATTAAGAGACATCATTTATGTTATATTAATCCTTAATTCCCAGGATTCCCTTTAACTTGAGCATTGCGCTTTTACAATACTGCCATGGTCGAGATGCCACAAAAGATACAAGACTCTATAGTCAAACATGTCCATCTAGCCACATTTACATAGAAAAACAATGGAAAAGCAGCACGGTGTAAATTCAAAAACATATTTTGTATGAACCATCCCTAAGGCTGTGTTTATTTCATATGGGTAATGAAGACTCATGTGTCTCAGTAATTTAACAGCTTGTGTTTTTAAATCTTACAAACAGTTGTGATACTGCAGTGCCGTTTAATTTATCTCATCCTACGTCATAACTAGCTGTTGCTATATATAAGATGATGAGCACAATTTTTAAAGGATACATTTACAAAGCACCCACGCATAATAATAATCTTGTGTTAACTTATTATGTGCATGAATGGCATTATACTCAGTACATCTGCCTGAAAAACTGTCCATAAAGCCATGTATTATTTTTTTTTTAAATCATGTGATATACAATGCAAAGTGTAAAGAATGAAAACACCGTCATATGATATCAATTCCATGCTATGAGATATAATGTATTTCTATATACCCAGTGACAAATGGGCACTAAGTACCAGGATGGAGCCAAGTGGTTAGAGGGGAGGGGTTGAAAAATGACAGTCAGTGCTCTGTGAAATCAACCAAAAAGGAAAATCGTTTCACGGACAGAGGAAGCTATTGCATTTTGATGAAAGATTACAAAGATAAACAGCTTTTCTTTAGAATAACATGCATTTTAGATCATGTTCTGTCCCTCTCTCCACATCACTTCCTATCTTCCACTGTCCATATGAATAAAAGTGACAACAATATTCTGCAAAGGTTTAAAAAAATGTATAAAAAGTACAAATTTAGCTCAACCCTGAATTTGGCTTTGGACAAATTATATGTGATGGACATAAATGTTATAAATGCTTCACGTGGCTGTGAAGTGGATTTATGCAGTGCTGTTTTCACGAAAGTGAGCACTCAGTTATACATTTTTACACACTTCTGAGCTCTCCGCAATGCTGATTGACAGCTAAGTGCTTGATATTGATGTGTGCGTGTGTATGTGTGTGTTTTGCAGGTGGCAGAGCAGCTGATGACTATAGCCTATGAAAACGGGGTCAACCTCTTTGACACCGCGGAGGTCTATTCAGCTGGGAAGTGAGTTTAACCTTTGACTTACAGCAAAAAAAAATGTCTGTATCCATCCAGACACCTTTAGCATAATATCTAACTAATTTAAACCTTGCATACTAGAACCTATTGAATATATAGTATGTACATTGGGATGCAGCCAGCGTGTAAGATCACAAATAATCCTGGATTACAGTTCAGATCTAAACTTGCCAAGATGATTCATCTAAACCTGTTAGAAGAAGCAAAAGGGAATTCACTATGATTGAATTGCACCCACTGATAGCAGCATTTTTGCATCATTGTCTGAGCTGCTTTTGCACTAAATTTACTAAAGCAATTATGCATTGCGGTTTAAATGCAAACGGCCACAAATTTAGTGCTAAATGCAATTTACATAGATCAATTACAATGCTTGCAGGCCAGAGTATTAGGTAGTGGATGGTGCAGTCCCATATTTTTCTGGGACTGTACATCATCACTCCACGACTGTCATAAGTCACCCAAAAAGTCTGGATAAGTGCCTGGTTGTAAAGCTTTTCTCCATTGTTTGAGCATCATTTGATGAATTACTGTTGTCATGATCACTATAAAAGTAGGCTTACATTCACTTTAAATAAGCTTTAAATTTCCTCCAACTTTCTATAGGCAGTATCCATAGCTCAACATTAACTGCGTCAGGCAAATAGCGCTGACGTTTGCGAATCTGCCGACTTCTATAATGAAACTCATGCATACAAAGGAGGTGTGTTTACCCTGAAAGAAATGACAGTAACTTTAAACTTTAAGTTGGAATATATGCATAGAGCAGTGCTATAGTAGATCCATAGTGCATTCACCTAAAAATCTGCAAATCCAACAAAATCTTAAATCTTAAAAAAAAAAAATCTTAAAATGTGTCTTTTCTTCTTCACAGGGCTGAAATAATCCTAGGAAACATTATCAAGAAAAAGTGTTGGAGGTATTTATCTTAGTTCTGTCATATTATCATTATAATAATCAGTTTCATTGGCTGAGAAATGTAAGTCCATTATCTGTCTGTGTGTGTACAGGAGATCCAGCCTGGTTATCACCACTAAACTGTACTGGGGAGGAAAGTAAGTATCTGTCTGCCTGATTTTCTTTATTTCTTTCTTTTTGTCTGCCTATCTGTTCATTCTGTCAGTAACAACTACTCTCATTTTCTCCTTGAGATTTAGGCTCTTAGATGTAGTCTGCTTATGTAAAGCTTTCTTTCTTTCTTTCTTTCTCTTTCTTTCTTTCTTTCTTTCTTATTTCTCTAGGGCAGAGACAGAGCGTGGGCTCTCTAGGAAGCACATTATTGAAGGTAGATATTCTTCTTCTTTCTTCTAATTCCCCTGTCATTTGTAATTGACCTGAACCTCTTTTTTTCTTCTTTTCTTTCTAGTTCCCTCCTCCTTTATTGATTTTTTTTTTTCTCTTTCACTGCAGTAGACTGTGTGTGGCCTTGTTCCTAATAAAAGCACAGCACCCACACCAGCATTCATTCTGAAACAGTGTGAGATTCTTTCTCTTGATCCTTTGATAAACGATTATACAGTAATACATGCAAACCAAAATAATGATTCAAATACAGTATGTATATAGATACAGACACCATTTAATCTGTCATTTTCAGGGGCCAGGCCCCGTTTCTTCTTCTTCCACTCTTGAGCCTATGGCAGCCCACAGAACCGTTTGCAGGAAAGTTATGTAATTTGGCCCACAGATAGAGGACAGGTTCAACATTAACCATAGCAAATTTTGAGTCTCTAAGTCAATTCCTCTAGCGCCACCAACTGTCCAAACTTGCACTCACGTTTGTGCTAATAACGTTTGAACCATTCCTTGGCTCATGCAGAGTCAAATAGACACCAAAATTTAAAAATCGCAAGGTTTCGTTTTTCAGTATTTTTAATAGTTCGTAAGAATCGTCTTACATGGTTTGTCTGATTTTTACCAAAATTGACTCAGATCATCTTTAGACCATGATGGCAAAAAGTTATGTAATTCAGGTTGATTAGTCAAACCGTTCTTGAATACTGCTTGGCGTATTGAGACCAAACTTGGTGTGTGTTATTACAACTATGACCAGAGGCTACCTGCACAGTTTCGGTGCAGCGCCATCTAGTAGTCAGAAGATATGAAAAATGGCCATTTTTGGTTATAACTTCTGAATGCTTGGCCAAAAATCACAAAACTTGTCTGTTTAGATTCGGAGGAGTTGAGTTGAATCATACCCATTTTAAATTTTATCGTAAAATGCTATATTTTATGAACACATTGGCGTATTGTTACGAAACTTGGTATGTGTCCACCATGCCCCGACAGTTCTCAAAAAGTTTGTAGGCACCTTGTGGCCAAAAGTTATAAAGAAATTTAAAAAAATGCTAATAATGTTTGATTAAATTGGCTTATGTAATGACATATTCCTTGGGTCATGCCAAGAACATCAATACTGATTATGTCAGAACTGGCCAAACTTCCTGTCCACCATTTAGATTAATGCTGAAAACCTACTTTTTTTAAACTCTTTCTAGAGTGTTGGTCCGATTTTCACCAAATTTGACTCATCTTCAGACCATGCTGGCAAAAAGTTATGGGTTTCGTGTCGATTAAAGTGATTTTGATTAATGCATCAACGGATTTGCTGGAATCTGAGGCTGTATCTCTGCAAAGCTTTGACATATTTGCACCAGACTTTGTATGTGTCATTGTCACTTTACACTGACCATAACACATAAATTTAGTAACAGCGCCACCTATTGGTTAAGAGTAATAAACCATTCATTAACCATTACTCATGAAATTTCCAAAAATACTAATAACTTTTGATTGCATTATCCTATTGTAATGCCAACAACATACATACCAATTATGCCATAGATGGCCGAACTTACTGTCCATCATTTTGATTTATGTTGACAACATACATTTACATTTTTTGAACTCCTCTACGACTGTTCGTCTGATTTTCACCAAAATCAAGTCAGATTATCTTCGGACTGTGCTGACACAAAGTTATGGATTTTTTGTTGATTGACAAAACCGTTTTTGTATAGCAATGCAACAAATTTGAGCCATTATGCCAAAATGACCCTGAGGCTTTATCTCTGCAAGCTTTTACATATTGACACCAAACTTTGTGTGTGTCATTGTCACTTCACACTGTACACACCATATCGATTTGATAACAGCACCACCTATTGGTCAAAAGTGACAACCCATTAAATCATATTACTAGTGGTTGTTTTTATGATTTTTCACCCATTTTTACTGATATCATCTTAAAATTGCTTCACTTAGTCATTACTTCAGTTGCTCTGATGCTTGCTGCCTTGCTTGTCTAGTGTTTGGCCCCTTAATTGCTGCTTGCAGCTATATTTTTGTCTTGTTTTTAGTAAAAAATGTCTGGACATCTTTAAAACAAGACACATTTATATAAAAAGAATGATAATACACCTATTAAGACAATATGTATCATAGCCCATTGGAAAAGTGAATTATTTTAAATTTAAGTATGTTTAGATATTGCTAGCGGAAAGAAGACAAAGAAGCTGATGAATATTAAATAAAAAAAAAAAAACATTCTTTTGGTCACATAAAAATGTGGCTGCCATTAGTTAAAGGGTTTTCATTTATTTTGTAATTTATTTTTTAACCATTTTAGTTATAATCTATTTTAAAGAAAGACTTTGTCATTGTTGGCAATAGTACTAAATGTTCCAGACACAAGGTATTTTAAAAGACATGCATTACTGAATTCAGATTGCTTTAATAATCGAATGCATAAATAAAGTGGCATATTTACGTATTCTGATAAACGACTGCATGAATTATGTGAAGTGTTTAAAATCAAATCTTTATCTGAGTGCCAAATTATAAGTGGAAATCTACATGTAATGATACTGTAAATTATCTCTGCTGTATTACTGTATTTCTGTAGAGGCAGAGGCATATGACTGAGTTTATTATCTGTAATGTCATTTCTGTATCGCTTTCAGATTGAGAACATTCACTGTTTGTATTTCATGAAACTAATTGAATCATTCGCATACTGCGTACATCCCTCCCTCCCATTCTCCAAGTTATTTTTATCGCTCCAGCATGTGTGTAGTTTTCCTTCCTGGCTCGCATCTCTCTCCTCTCCTTGCTAGCTTGTGTTTGTTTGACATTGTTTGTGGGCTAGAAAGAAACGTCTGTTTATCCTCTATGTACTTTAAAAAAAGTGCTGCTAAGAATATCTCTTCCACAAACCCAGAAAATTCTGACTGATTAGAGCCGTGGCGGATGCGAGGGCGCTCTCCGCGAGCACGGGCCCGATTAATGAGCCTGAGATTGGCTGGATTACAGAGTTTTTGTGAAAGGACGAGCGTGGGGTTTATCTGTCAGATTAATTTCAGTATGGCGGAGTAATCACGCCAGCGTCTGATCACCTGAAAGCTATCTGACAACTTTGTTTCAACACACCTGGTGTTTGCTCTCTCTCTTTTTCTCTCAGCCAAGATTTATTGGCATGACTGTAAAGTTTTGTCAGTCCATTATTTTCACAGTACTTAAATACAGGTGTATGAAACAAGAAAAGCTACAGTACAGCTTGTGTATTTTTTGAAAGAAAATCTTAAATGCAATGAAGAATAAATGCGTTCGGGGTGTTCAGACGTGGCGTAACCCCAAAAAGTATTTGGACACTTAAGAAGCACTCAAAAAAAGTTTGAATGCCATTGCATTAGGCAACAAAATGTCAAACCAAATGGCATTTATTTAAAAGGAAAAACAGCACAAACAGTTTTCATGGAAAACATTTCTGTAAGGTTTTTAATGGAAAAACAACAAATATAACATTTCAAAGAAATTAATACTTTTATTCAGCAAGGATGCATTAAATTGATCAAAAGTGACAGTAAAGACATTTATAATGTAAAAAAAATACCTATTTCGAGTAAATGCTCAATGTTGTTTTGAACTGAATTCTGTATCATGATTTCTACAAAAATGTTACTGTTTCTTGAGCATTAAATCATAATAGAATAATTTCTGAAGGGTCATGTGGCACTGAAGACTGAGTAATGATGCTGAAAATTCAATTTTGCATCACTGGAATAAATTACATTTTAACATACGTGACCCTGGACCACAAAACCAGTTGTAAGTAGGACGGGTACATTTTGTAGCAATAGCTAACAATAGTTTTTTTATATAGGTCAAAATTATAGATTTTTCTTTTATGCCAAAAATAATTAGGATATTAAGTAAAGATCATGTTCGATGAAGATATTTTGTAAATTTCCTACGGTAAATGTATCAAAACGTAATTTTTAATTAGTAATATGCATTGCTAAGAATGTCATTTGGACAACTTTAAAGGCGATTTTTCTCAATATTTAGATTTTTTTTGCACCCTCAGATTCCAGATTTTCAAATAGTTGTATCTCGGCCAAATATTGTCCTATCATAACAAACCATACATCAATTGAAAACTTATTTAGTCATACTTTTAGATGATGTATAAATCTCATTTTCAAAAAATTTACCCTTATGACTGGTTCTGTGGTCCAGGATCACATATATTAGGAAAGAAAACAGTTATTTTAAAGTGTAATAATATTTAACAACATTACTGTATTTTGATCAAATAAGTGCAGCCTTGGTGAGCATTCACAAAAAATCTTGCCGACCCTAAACTTTTGAACCATAGTGTACATAATTGTCTATAATTTTATGTGACATTCACATTACACTGTATGGTCTATAAATAGAGATTAAATAATATATTGGTTAACATGATAAATGCCAATTATTTTTGTTTTCACTGTTTTTATACCATTAAATATGTAATATTTTATGCTGATAAAGTAGCATCAGCCTTAAATTTCTCCAAGTTTGAAATAAGCATCGATATTTACTTTCAGTATTACCCTAATCAGTATATTTCTGAAAATTAAAAAGCTAATATTGGTTGTTATCAATATTGATACACACTAGTCCATAAATAAACACAATTGAACATATTGCTAACTGTCCCTCAGTTTTATTCTGTCTCTCTCTCTTTGCTTCTGAATGGGACATTGATGTGACAGTCAGACTGAATCATTCATCCTTTTTCTGCTTCCTCATCTTGTTTGTCTTCCTCTCCTCTGGTGTCTGTAAAGCTGTACTTTTCTAATCCTCTCTCAACTGCTCACCTGATCCTATTTTTGCTCTGTCTGAGTTTCCTCTCTCCTCTCATCCTTCTATCTCTTTTCACACTTCTGGCTGTCAGATAGCACCTCAGAATGAATGTAGGCCCTTAGGCAACTACATGAGTTTGTGTCATCATTTTTAATCTTTTGTGTTTTATAGAATAGTTGAATGAAAGTACATTTACTTCTCCTGATGTTACTTCAAACGTTTTTCTTCTTCACAAAACAAAATATTGCATTAACCAAAATACTGCTCTTTGAATGAAAACGAATCGATTTTTGAGCTACTTGAGCTCCAAAATTGGAAAAACACCACAAACGTGTCACAAATGTGGTCCATACATTATAATACTCATGTATTATATTCCATGTCATATCCAAACCATTTCATAGATTTCTTTAATGAGCTATTATTTGATGAACCTCTTTCCTGCAGCGTACTGAACCATCTTTTCTAGTGGATTTGGGTGCAATTCACTTTTTACACCGAAATAAACAAACTCTGAATACAAAAAAGTATCTTATGCTTTCTCTGTCTGTTTTCTCTCTGTAGGTCTGAAGGGTTCTTTGCAAAGGTTACAGCTGGAGTACGTGGATGTGGTTTTTGCCAATCGCCCTGACAGCAACACTCCTATGGAGGGTAGGTGAGGCTTCTTGCCCAAAACAAAAGTCACTATGCTGAATCTTATAGCTTTGCAAGCTCGATTTTGTGCATTGTTGCATACTGAAATGTATTAGAGGCAATTCATAAGGCAATGCAGATATGCAATGGATTTATAGAGCTGTCGTAAGAGCAGCTATAGCATTAGCATAAACTGTCAGCGATTTTTCTGTTTACTGTAATAGTGGTGCAACAGTTTGAAGAGAGTCTTGCTGAGCAAGTTATTTAAAGTTGTTTTGTTATCTAGTTACTTGAACAAAAACACTTTGTGTAATGGCGATTTGAGATTTGAAGGAAACTCTAGTGCCCCCTAAAGGCACTAGTAAAAATTCACTTTTACATGTTGTTTGAAAATAAATGTGTGTTAGCAGTTTGTGTACACAACCACCCTATAATGATAAAAATCCACCCAGTGTTTTTTTTTTTTTTTAAATCCCCAATAATAATAATCACTTTCTCAGATCAGGCTGTTGTGAGATTCCTTGCAGAATGATGTTGATGATTGACACAGCGTTTTAGCACAGACCCGCCCTGAGTGAGCTGTGAACAGTCCACCATTGTTTCAACGCCTGAGCAGAGATAGACAAGAATGGCTCCTAAGCGATTGGGGTGTTTTGTTATTGGATGTAATAATGAACATAGCAGTCGTCATTTACTCCTGACATCAGAACTCCACTTCCAGAACAACAATTTACAAATAATGTACTCATCCCCTTGTCATCCACGATGTTCATGTCTTTCTTTCTTCAGTCGTAAAGAAATTATGTTTTTTAAGGAAAACATTTGAACATTTTTCCCCATATAATGGACTGCTATGTTGCCCTGATTTTGAACTTCCAAAATGCAGTTTAAATGCATCTTCAAACAATCCCAAATGTAGTTGTAAATGATCCCAGCCGAGGAAGAAGGGTCTTATCTAGCGAAATGATCAGTTATTTACATTAAAAAAATACAATTTAAATACTTTTTAATCTCAAATGCTCATCTTGCCTTGCAGTCCTTCAACTCTGTGTATTCTGACTCAAGACAGTTAGGGTATGTCGAAAATCTCCAACTGTATTTTCTTCCTCAACTTCAAAAATCATGTCAAAATCATCCTACATCGCTGCAGAAGTACCAACCCAGTCTTTGTGAACGTGCAAAAAAGATCAGACACCCTTAACAAAAAAGGTAAAACAGCGGTATAGGATGATTTTGAAGTTGAGGGAGAACATGAGATGGGAGTTTTTCGACATACCCTAACTGTCATGAACAGGAACAAAAACAGTCCAGGCAGAGTAAGCCAAGACGAACGTTTGGCATTAAAAAGTATATAAATTGTATTATATTTATGAAAATAACCAATTGTTACGCCTTCTTTCTTGGCCGGGATTATTTACAACCGCATCTGGGATCGTTTGAAGCCGCATTTAAACTGCATTTTGGAAGTTCAAAATCGGGCCACCATATCAGTCCATTATATGGAGAAAAATACTGAAATTTTTTCCTTAAAAAACATAATTTCTTTACGACTGAAGAAAGAAAGACATGAACATCGTGGATGACAAGGGGGTGCTCAAGAAATGTTTCTTCTTATTATCAATGCTGAAAAACAGTTGTGCTTCTTAAAGGGATAGTTAACCCAAAAATGAAAGTCAAAAATGAAAGTTCAGTCATTAATTACAAATCCGTAAGACTTCAGAACACAAATTAAGATATTTTTGAGAGCTTTACCCTGCATAGACAGCAAAGCAACTACCACATACAAGGCCCAGAAAGGTAGTAAGGACATCATTAAAATAGTCCATGTGACATCAGTGGTGCAACCATAATTTCATGAAGCTACGAAGATACTTTTTGTGCGCAAAGAAAACAAAAATAATGACTTTTATGACACCGATGTCACAGTTGCGTTGCTGTCCATGCAGGGTCAGAAAGCTCTCAGATTTCATCAAAAGTATTTTAATCTGTGTTTCGAAGATGAACGAAGGTCTTTTGGGTTTGGAACGACATGAGTATTTGTGTGGAATCCAGCAAAACTCTGCAGGAAAGTGGACCTTGAAAGCCAGAGTTGAGAAACCCCGATTTAATGCGTAATGGAATGGTAGTGTGTGTTTAATGGGACTCTGTGCTTGGGGCCTTGGCAAAAGTCTCTTTTTGCATACTTGGTCAAAATTCTGTTTCTGGCCTTAGCCCGTGTCTGTATGTGTGTGTGTGAGTGTCTGTGTGTGAAACAGAATGTAGGGTGCTATTTCCATACATCTCAGGAGGCCGTTTTTCATAATCCCAGTCTAACCTCTCTCTCACTCCCTTTCAATTTCTGTGGCACTGCAGCGCCCAGGAAGTCTACTTCTTATACACTTAGTCCATCACCACATCTGTCTTTCTCTCTGTTTGACTCTTTCTCTCTCTCTCTCTCTCTGAGGGGGATTAGAGACTTGCCCATGGGGTACATGGTGTATTTTAAGCTGCTCTTTCCCTGCTGTGTCTCCAAACTCCAAACCTTTCTCTCTCACACTCATAAACACACACAATCCTGTACGGCAATGAATGTCCTCTTTGTGAGGACATTCATTGACACAATGCAATCTCTAGCTCCTTACCTTAACCCTACCCATCAGAACTAAGTACCTCACCCAAACCCTGACCCCAAACCCAACCTTTACCCATTTATAAGCTAGTCCCTAAAACCAAGTTTTTCTCTCTCAAACAGGCCATTAAAGGGGTTTCAGAAAGTGAGCACCAGCCAAAATGTCCTCAATGGTCTAAAACTCAGATTGGCCCTTACAAAGATAGCTGTGCAAGTGCACGGGGGACTAACTTGTTAGTAAACCCACACGCACCTGATTTCTACCTCTGGACTACGTTAGGATTTTTCCTGTCTGTATGAGCGAGTCTTATCAACACGTAAACACATTTAACATCAGGGTTACAAGCCAGAAAAGTAATGCATAGACTTCCTACAGTGTGAGGATAATCTCAAGAGGACTCTCCATATAAATCAGAGCTTTAAAGCCGCGGTGGGGAAAAGCAGGAGATCTAACAAAGTAAAACGTTTAATCATCATTCTTCCATCGAGGCTGGAATGATTTTAATCCAAATTGATGTGCAGTGTGTTCTTGGCTCCTACAGATAAATCCTCGTGGGAAGATAATGATAGTAGGGTATTTTAATAAAAGAACATTTTGGTACCGAACTGAGAACAAATTTTACTAGCCATGGCCTCCCTGGAGATTTGTTGATGTGTTTGGCATGTTGTCCCTGAGCTTTGAGAGATAGACATGAGATCATCAATGTGATGCTGACCAGATGTCTTATTACTGTACATATATGGTCTTCAAGGGACTACTTTACAACAGTAGAAACAGTTTATATAAGAAGTAGTTTATATAATATGTGGATAGAATTTTACACAGGCAAGGTTATAAAGTTTTGGTGCAATGCAGTACCCTATAGCCTTTCATTTTCAGTGCATAAATATGATTTTGTTCACTCTTTACAAACTGAGGGAAATACTGTAATTATTTTCTGTAGTAATTGAAAGTATGCCATGGGTGCTGTCGACAGAACTTAACCTGTATTAAGAACTGTAGGATAAGACACAATCTCTATGCAGTTTAAAGATCTCTAGGTCACATTCATAATTTAATAAATAGATCTTTACTCTATAATACCCTTGTGCCCTGTAATATTTGTTACCGTTTTAATAAACACCAAACGCATATCTGTGTTTATTAGTGTTTATCTTGTAGACTAAGCACCTACTGGCTCTTTCTACAAGCCTCAAATGACCTATTTGTGTTTGAAGCTTCCACATCAGTCTATAGTAGAGATATTAAAGCCACAAATCAAAACCGTACAGCAAGCTGTCTCTCTGTTCCCACACACACAATCAAATCAAGCTATCGTATGACACAACTACATGCAGCACGGAATGACTAATACCTTACTAAGACGCATTGTGGTGGTTCCAGGATACTTTCTAAACTTGGCTGAGTTTGCTAAGCATTATGGGTAATTCTACTGCTGTTTAGAGCACTTGCCCTTTATCAGCAAGAAGCATTAAATTAATCAAAAGTGACAGTAATGACATTTCTAATGTCACAAATGTTTTCTGTTTTAAATGATTGCTGCTCTTTTGAATTTTATATTCATCAAAGAATAAAATGCACCACAGTTTTCACAGTAATATTAAGTGGCACAACTGTTTAACATCAATGATAGTAAGAAATGATTCTTGAGCAGCAAATCAGCATATTAGGACGATTTCTGAACGATCATGTGACGTTGAGTAATGGTGCTGAAAATTCAGCTTTGTATCACAGGAATAAATTACATTAGAAAATGTATTAAAATAGAAAAAAGTTAATAAAAAGTAATAATATTGTACTATTATTATAATATTTACTGTATTGTACAGACTTCTTTCTCAGAACTGTGAGATATAAACTCACATTTGTGAGTTATAAAGTCAGATTCAATTCTGACTCTTTCAGAATTGCATCATATAAACTCCTAATTCTACTTTTCTCAGAATCGTGAAACTAAACTAAATAAACTCACAATTGTGAGAAATAAACTCACAATTCTGACTTTTTTCTCACATTTGCGAGTTTACATCTCGTAATTTTTATTTTATTTCTCATAGTTGCGAGTTATGAAGTCAGAATTGTGAGATATAAATCTCACAATATAAATAATTTTTATAAATAATTTTTTCTCGTAATTGCAAGTTTGTATCTCACAGTTCTGACTTTTTCCTCAGAATTGAGAGATATAAACATACAATTGTGAAAAATAAAGTAAGAATTGCGAGATATGAACACACAATGCTTATTTTTTTCTCAGAATTGCATCGTATAAACTCATAATTCTGACTTTTTTCTCAGAATTGTGAGATGTAAACTCACAGTTGTGAGTTATAAAGTCAGAATTGTGATGTAAACTCGCAATTCTGACTTTTTTCTTGTAATTGCGAGTTTGTATCTCGCAATTCTGACTTTTTTTCTCAGAATTAAGAGATATAAACTCACAATTGTGAAAAATAAAGTAAGAACTGCAAGATATAAACGCGCAATTCTGATTTCTTTCTCAGAATTGCATCATATAAACTCGTATTTCTGACTTTTTTCTCAGAATTGAGAGATGTAAACGCACAATTGCGAGTTCTGAAGTCAGAATTGCAAGATATAAAGTCAGAATTGCAGAATATAAACTCACAATTGCGAAAAATAAAGTAAGAATTGAGAGATATAAACCCGCAATTCTGACTTTTTTTCTCAGAATTGAAAGATATAAACAAACAATTGTGAAAAATAAAATAAGAATTGCTATATATAAACCCGTAATTCTGACTTTTTTCTCAGAATTGCATCATATAAACTCGTAATTCTGACTTTTTTTCTCAGAATTGAGAGATATAAACTCACAATTGTGAGTTATAAAGTAAGAATTGTGATTATAAAGTCAGAATTGTGAGATATAAACTCGCAATTCTGACTTTTTTCTCGTAATTGCGAGATATAAACTCACAATTGCGAAAAATAAAGTAAGAATTGCAAGATATAAACCCGCAATTCTGACTTTTTTCTCAGTATTTTGTGAGATAAAACTCAAAATTGTGAGTTATAAAGTCAGAAATGTGATGTGAGATATAAACTCGCAATTCTGACTTTTTTCTCGTAATTGTGAGTTTGTATCTCGCAATTCTGACTTTTTTTTTCTCAGAATTGAGAGATATAAACTCACAATTGCGAGTTATAAAGTCAGAATTGCAAGATATAAACTCAGAATTGCAGGATATAAATTCACAATTGTGAGACATAAACCCGCAACTTTTTTTCTCGGAATTGTGAATTTATATCTCACAATTCTGACTTTATAACTCGTAATCGCTGCAATTTATCTCACAATTATGACTTAATTTCTAAAGTCGCAATAACCATTTTTAATTTTTTTTTTTTTTCAGTGGCGGAAACGATCTTTCATACATAAGAGACTTCTTCTTCCACCCAAAAAAAAATCTTAACAACTCCAAACTTCTGTATGGTAGTTTATATATGTTTTAAAACTGAACTAGTATGGTTTCTTAAAATAAACCAGGCAAAGTTGTGACTGAGCTTAAAAGACTGCAGTGATTTCTGTTTTATCAAAACTGTTTATTTCTTATCATGCAAATAATTTTGGGGGATGTTGCAATCAAAATCCACTCAAAAATCAGAGGGGACACGTGGGCATGACGCATCTGCACACGCACACTGCAGCCTACGCACTGCAGACACCCCAGACATTCACATTACATTAAATTAATACTTCAGGGTTCTGCTGTTCAGATGCTGTTCCATCAGAACCGAACTGGAGTCCACAGTCTCTTGTGAGAACAAACTATACGATGGTTTACTAAAGAACCATTCAATTATGTTCACACTGACATGTGCCTCTGGCTTCCTGCATTTTTGTCTCGCTCTCTCTTTTCTTGAGCAGATGTATTGTTGTGCTTAGCTGACGTTCACTTGGTTTTTTCTCCTCCATTCTCACCCACACACTCACATTTCTCTTCATTGGTACAGAGTTCGTAATGAGAGAGTGGGTGTGGGCTTTCATTTTCATTATGTACCGAGGTAGATTTGGCTGCTGTTTTCTACTCTTCTGTTCTTTTTTTATCTGCTTTCACCTTCTCTTGCCTTTTTCCTTCTCAGAAGTTCTTTTGTTTTTCATGTTCATATATATAGCCATTGTCTTGGTTTCACAAGGACTGGTCTACATTGGACTATGACTTGCCCATTTAGAGAGGAAAAGACCTGACTGACATGACGTGTTGTAACTGACCACAGTTTTGTTTTAATGTGCCTTTTAGGCCCTGCGATTTCTGAAATATCACAAAACAGACTGATGTAAAAAACAAATATATTAAAGGAATATGCCACCTAATAATAAAAATTCTGTTATGATTTACTTAACCTCATATGGCTTTTCGGCGAAATTGGGCTACTTTAACACACTTGCCACAAGTTGTTTTTCTGAAGTGAGCCCAAAAACTTAATATTTAGCCCCTGGAATATGAATTTTACCAGGGGAACCCCCGCCAAAAACTTGTATTTTACCCTCCGGAATGTGATTTTTACTGGGGGACCCAGTATTGAGTAACAGTTTGGCAGGTTTTGCTGTGAAAACCTGGCAACCCTGCATATCGAGACCCTACAAAAAAAAACACACATTTGTGTTCCC
This sequence comes from Labeo catla, assembly GCA_012976165.1. NCBI lineage: Eukaryota > Metazoa > Chordata > Actinopteri > Cypriniformes > Cyprinidae > Labeo > Labeo catla. The sequence goes on from VONZ01000042.1 coordinate 1,642,270, forward strand.
CCAAGAAACTTTGTGTTCTCTTTCAAAACATTTGTATTCTCTCAAAACATTTGCATTCTTCAGTAAAACATTTGCGTTCTCTCGCAATTATCTTTTGTGTTCTCTCGCAAAACATTTGCATTAATATTTGCGTTTTCAAAACAAAAGTTCAGGGTGAGATATAGAATATATAAACATTCTAGGTAATGTATTCTGGCTACTTTTTAGATTACTTTTAGATTACTTTAAAGTTGTTTTAAATAAATTAAAATGTATAAAAATAATTTTTAAATGTAACATATTTTGTATTAAAATGATTATTTCCTTTAAATTAAAAAAAGATTTACTCATTTTAGGTAATGTATTCTTACTACTTTTTAGGTTACTTTTAGATTACTTTAAAGTTGTTTCAAATAAATTAAAATTTATTTAAAAATATTTATAATTAATTTAATTAATTTGCGGTAAATAAAAAACAAGTAAATGTACCATACTGATATAAAAACAGCATCATAAAAGGCATTAAACATTACATTAATGAGTTGATATAAACAATAGTGAGTTGTGAGTTGATAAAAACCTAATAATTAATGAAATCATAAAAATGGAAAATTAACAATTGAACACTAAAAATATAAATATTTTATTTTGTTTACCTGCATGTCAATACAACCATTAACCGACCGAGATTTAATCCAAACATCATGTATATAAGATATTTGAATTAAATACGGTATTTGGACAAAAGGTGCCAACCAATCAGATTAGAGCCTGCTAGACCGAATAAGTGCTTTTCAATTTTTGTGCAATATGTATCAGACGGTCAGGGAAGAGACTGCCGGTCCTCAGGCGTGCCTTTTGATGAGGCTAGGGCAGCCCTGCGACACCACTGTCAAATGAAGAGCGTCCCACAGACATCATTCACTGGTGTCATGTGTAGTGACAATGAAACGCACAGTCAGTGGACACACAACAAAGGCCAGATCACAGCAGAGTAATGGCCATGGTAAAACGCCTTGAGTCGAAACACTGATGAGACGGAGAAAAGCAGCTCTTCGAATATGAAAATCTGAATGATGAAGCAATAAAGCAGCTTTATGAGCTCATGATGTAGGCGTTTTAGAGTGGATTTGGTACTCGCTGCTCTGGTACTGAACTGAACACAGAACAGCAGTAAAGGTCTCTGCTGGTAATGACGCAGAACAGTAATGCCTTCAGGATGTCAGAACAGATGGTGTTCCTGTTGGCTGCAGAGTAGCGCTCTGTCAAATGTATACACCAGCATCAACATCATATACAAGTGAATGATGACACAAACACTTTTGTCTGTTCGCATTATGCATGATCTGAGAAATAATCAGTTTTTTTTCTCAGAATGTATGGTTCTAGCACTCATACATTACTGTTCAAAATCTCTTATACTTATTAGGGCTGCATTTATTTGATCAAAAATGTGATATTGGGAAATAACTGTTTTCTGTATTAATATATGTGACCCTGGACTACAAAACCAGTCTTAAGTAGCACGGGTATATTTTTAGCAATAACCAAAAATACATTGTATGGCTCAAAATTATTGATTTTTTTATTTTATGCCAAAAATCATTAGGATATTAAGTAAAGATCATGTTCCATGAAGGTATTTTGTAAATTTCCTACTGTAAGTATATCATAACTTAATTTTTTTAATTAGTAATATGCATTCCTAAGAACTGCATTTGGACAACTTTAAAGGTGATTTTCTCAATATTTTGATTTTTTGCATCCTCACATTCCAGATTTGCAAATTCTGGAGTGTCTCTTGGCCAAATATTGTTCTATCCTAACAAACCATACATCAATGGAAATATTATTTATTCAGCTTTCAGATGATGTATAAATCTCAGTTTGGATTTTTGTGGTCCAGGTTCACATATTTTAAAAAGTACTTTATTCCTGTGATCAAAGCTGAATTTTCAGCAGCATTACTCCAGTCTTCAGTGTCACATGATCCTTCAGAAATCATTCTAATATGCTGATTTGGTGTTATATTATTAGTGTTGAAAACAGTTGTGCTGCTTTATATTTTTAGCACAGTGAAAATTTTAACCTTGATGAATAGAAAGTTCATTAGAGCATTATTTGAAATAGAAATCTTTGGAAACAGTATAAATGTCTTTACTTTTGATCAAGTTAATGCATCCTTAATAAATAAAGTTGCATGGACACTGAAATTTACATTATTACTAGTGAAACAAGTATGTTATATATGAAAAACATGGGGCATACAAATGTTATGAATATATTTAGGTTAATAAAAAGCCATCAAATTTAACACATTTACCTAATTTGACGTGACTAAACTTTTGTTTACATAATTTTACCTAATTTAAAAATGTTAAAATGAACTAAAATTAAAAAGTTATTAATAATTTTTAGTTTAATTCATAATTATAATTACTAATAAATTTTTGGTATTTATATATTTAAAATAATTTATTTTTAGTTATTTGTAATTATTTATGCAAAACGTTATATTTTCTAACTTTTTTTTAAGCTTCTAAATTGTAAATACAATTTTTGATGTTGTCATTATATGTTTCAGCATTTAAAGTCCCCATTAAAATTAAAATTGAAGTTTTTTGGCTTTTAGTATGAATATGTTAGGTTATTTATGAGCTAGTGTGCTTCAAAACAATGACAAAATTTGCATTTGGAAAATATAACCATTCAAAACTTACAGTCTCTAACTTCCACCAATATGGATCAACAATTTTGATGACATCACCCTGCACTTCAGCTTCTCATCAAACTTTCTGGCCAATCAAATGCTCTTTTAGAATCCAAAACGTCCCGCCCCCTTCACTATAGATAGATGCTGAAGCTGTGGCTAAAATGGGTCACTTGTTCACAGAATTAGTATTTTCTGTATGGTGAATGACATGTAGTGCACTATATAGAGAATAGGGAATGATTCAGACAGTGTAAATATGCATTCCAGTCCAGAGAACAGAGCGGAAAATATGCGCAAGTTGGCCACAAAACATATCAGACAGATTTGTATTCTACAGAGAATGCAATTTTATATGTAGATATGCAATAAACATGAGATTTTAGTTGTAATATGATGTCAAATGCGGCTTTACCGAGCTCAACGGCTGGCCCAAGCTGTGATACAAACAAAACGCTATTGGTTGTTTAAAAAGGGGTGGGGCTGCTGGATATGCCCTGCCCTGTCTTCCTGTTTCAGTTGAAACATAGAATAAGCCTGCGTGTTTCAAAGCACTTCAGTGGACCTTTAACAAAATGTACAAAATGTAATATATGACCATCAGATACTAAGATCAGACTGCATTAAGAAGATAACACTTTTTTTTTTAAAATATATTAATTCTTGGTTTTAGAAGTAAGTTATAAAAAGGATGATGGTCCACACACAGATGGATGGTTAAATTCCTTTTTGCTATGTTCCACTGGATGATAAAAACACAAATACCCTGGCACTAGGCCTCTCTGCAGTGTGTTCAGGTTCAATTTAACCATCCTCTCTTAAACACCGTCATGTGGGCCATTATCCTTATTATAACTCATTGAGCAAAATGGATCTACGCACCAGCTGGACTGTGAGATGAGAGCATTTTCTTAAGGGTAAAGTTGTGTTAACAAGGTCCATTTGTGATTCTCGAGTGACGATTCCTGCCATTGTCTATTTGCATGTGCTTTTAGCACCCAGTTCACTGAAGAAATTATGCTAATTAGATAATGGTGCAAACACAGCTACGAAAATAGTGCTGATGGCAATTTGCAGTGGACTGTTCTCCAGGTTACAGGCTGCTTCTGAATTGAATGTAGTGTAGGATGCTAGTGCTAAAATAGTAATGTGTTTGGAACTCTTCGGGATGAGTAAAATTGTGCTGCTATGCTTGAATATACAATACAGAGAAGTTTTAAATTATTGTACCTTGTACAATAAAACTTGCTTAGTGAGGTATAAAGCTGTTGTGTCAGTTTGACTTACAGCTTTAGTGCTTCTCATGTTTAATCCTGTTAATTCAGAAGGCTGTGAAATAGCTTCAGCTCTTTTGCATTATTAGCGTTTATCCTTTGTGCTACTCTGTCACTGTTGCCAGATCTCACAGGAAAAAACATGCAACCTGTTCTACCATTACAATCTCAAAATAAGCCTCCCAAAAACATGGCTAAATACATTTGTCCTTTCAGGAAGAGAATTGCTTAATTTTATCTAAATTTATTCTAGCATTTCAGTAGAATAAGTTGATTTTTACAATTCAAATATCCTCTATTATAATTATGATATCTTTTATGTGTAACACTGCAGAATAACTTGTTGACCTTGTTTCTTAGTTTTATCCTTGACCATGTGCCAAACAGCTGTGTAATGATGCAAAGTGGATACTGGATCTGTAAATCAGTTATTAAAATGTAAGTGCAAAAATATGCATTATCTGAGTTCCCATACTTTTAAATGGCTCAATGAAATAGTCCAAACTCAATGAATTAGCAGATATGTCAACTCAGCACAAGGAGAGGATGTAAACAGCGCCATCTAATGGTGATCAGACACAAATCATTTCTGCTGCACGGTGGACCTATAGCAAACAAATCAATGAAGCTTGCCTTTTATTTTTTTACATTTATGTTAAATGTTTTTATATGTGTTTTTCAGAGATAGTGAGGGCCATGACGCATGTCATTAACCATGGCATGTCCATGTACTGGGGCACGTCACGCTGGTCAGCGATGGAGATCATGGTGAGTGGAGAGGACAACCTTCTGTGCACTTTGCCTTAATGCTTCCTTTTATTTAGGTCAGTCCTGATGATGAAAAAAATTATACTGTCATATTTAATGCATATTAAACCTGTCAATCAAGGTTATTTGGTTGTTTTTTAATTGTACATGACAGTATGTGAGAGAGTGGTAGTGGTCGCTATAGGTGAAGTCAAAAGTTTACATACACCTTGGAGAATCTGCAAAATAGTAATTATTTAATCCAAATAAGAGGGATCATATAAAATGGATTGTATTTTTTTTTTAGTACTGACATGAATAAGATATTTCACATAAAAGATGTTTACATATAGTCCACAAGAGAAAATAATAGTTGAGTTTATAAAAATTACCCCTTTCAAAAGTCCCTTAGTTGTCCTCAGTGTGAAAAGATGGATCTCAAAACCAAACAGTCATTGTTTGAAAGGGTTTAAATACACAAAAATACTGAGAAACCAAAGAATTTGTGGGACCTGAAGGATTTTTCCAAAAAACGGCAGGCAGTTTAACTGTTCAGGACAAACAAGGGACTCATAAACAATTATCACTAAACAAAAAAAACCACAGCTGTGGATTATTCAGGTAACAACACAGTATTAAGAATCAAGTGTATGTAAACTTTTGAACAGGGTAATTTTTTATAAATTTAACTATTATTTTCTCTTGTGGACTATATGTAAACATCTTCAATGTGAAATATCTTATTTAGGTCAGTACTAAGTAAAAATAACATGCATTTGTGTTAAAATAATTAACATTTTGCAGATTCTGCATGGTGTATGTAAACTTTTTACTTAAACTGTATCTGGGTAAAGTTGTTGTTTCCATATTCTTTATTTTCTTGTCTTGTTTTCCAGTATCTAAAAACATTTTAAAGTAGATGAAATTAGTAAGATGCAAAATTGCATTGGATTTTAGGGCTTTTATATAAAAAAAAAAATTTATATATTGATCAATTATTTTTAAATATTATTAGTTTCATTATTGCCAGTGAGTTAAGAAATTAAATTAAAGTAAATTAAAAAAAAATAGTTTAAAGATGTTTAGATATATTTAATGGACAACAGCACAAAAATACTCAGTGTGTGCTTATATATTTATTTAAGAACTGTACTAATATCATTCTCTTTTCATTTTTTTCCATCTCATTCTCTCCCTGTAGGAGGCGTATTCAGTAGCGAGGCAGTTTAATCTGATTCCTCCTGTGTGTGAACAGGCCGAATATCATTTATTCCAGAGGGATAAAGTGGAGATGCAGCTGCCTGAGCTCTACCATAAGATTGGTAAAAACAAACACATATTGGAAATACTTATAAATTATTCAAATATGATTTATGAAACAGCCTAAAAACACAGTCTTGCACCACAGGTGTTGGTGTGGTTTCCTGGTCTCCTCTAGCCTGCGGCATAATCACAGGGAAATATGAAAACGGTATCCCAGAATCCTCCAGGGCCTCTTTGAAGGTACTTTAAAAGAATGGTTCAGGCTGGAAATGTACTCACCCTCAGGCCATCCAAGATGTAGATGAGTTGGTTTTTTCATTAGCATAGATAAGGGGAAATTTAGCATTGCAATGGATCCTCTGCAGTGAATGGGTGCCGTCAGAAGGAGAGTTCAAACAGCTGATAAAAACATCACAATAATCCACAAGTAATCTCCAGTCCATCAGTTAACATGTTGTGAAGCAAAAAACTCAGCACCTGAATCAAACAACTCCATCCAGGCATTTTAACTTTAAATAGTTGCTCTGGCCACTCAGCTGTTTGGCCTCCTATTCTGACGGCACCCATTCACTGCAGAGGATCCGCTGATGAGCAAGTGATGTACTAAAACAAAATGTTCATTTTTGGGTGAACTGTTCCTTTAATCCTGTCTGTTATGACAGACACATGATTTCCTCAAGACATAAGGATGGATATCTGTTAATTAAACTGATCTTAATCCAACTGAAATAGTGCCAGATTTCTGTACAAAAACAGCTATACTCAACAGAAGAACAAATCTTTGTTAAAAGGATGGTCTGACATGATTGTGAATGAAGTGATTTAGGAGCTCATATAGTTCATAGTTTACACCTTCAGCTAGTGTGCAGCGATGAGGGTGGCAGGTTTGTCAGGGCAGGTTTGCTGTGCTTGTCTCACTCTCTCTCTCTCTCTCTCTCTCGTTCTCTCTGCAGTCGTACCAGTGGCTGAAAGAGAAGATTCTGAGCGAGGATGGCAGAAAGCAGCAGGCGAAGCTTAAGGAATTGACCCACATAGCTGAGAGGCTCAGCTGTACCCTGCCACAACTTGCCATCGGTAGGTCAAAAGAACTTTTTCACTTAAACTATGCAAAAGTGCCACATATTATCGCTCCCAAAGTGACTCAACTGTTATGTAAAGTAAAATACTGAGTTTTTGCTTTCATGCACATTTCCTGACTGAGAAACAAACCTTGACATTAATCCACAGGCTTTAAAAGGATAGTTCACTTAAAAATAAAAATCACCCCAAGATTTACTCACCCTCAAGCCATCCTAGGTGTATATAACTTTTTGTCTTTCAGTCAAAGTTATATTAAAAAATGTCCTGGCTCTGCTAAGCTTTATAATGGCAATGAATGGCTGTTGAGATTTTGAAGGAAAATAAAGTCCATCCATTCAACATAAAAAGTGCTCCACATGACTCCAGGGGGTTAATAAGCACCTTCTGTAGTGAAGCGAAGCATTTGTGTATGAAAAATATCCATATTTAAAACTATAAACTGTAATCTCTAGCTTCCGCTAACTGTTGTACTGTGAGAATATGCTAGTCTCGCGAGAACAAGTTTTGTTTACAGCAAAAGAAAACCAGTCTAAACTTGGCTTATATTGAAATCCTCTGACATTTTTCTTTACAAATCCTTGTTTGTACTTCTTATTCTTAGCTTATTCGGAGGGTTTATAAAAAAAAAAACAAAAACAAAACATAATGTAAAACAAACAAAACATTTTTAGTCCATTTGGAAGCATTTTTATAATATGGAAAACCTTGATAGTGCCTCTGTTACAGTTTTAATATATGTGTTTTAATAAATTGAGATTTATAGCAGTGGAGGGTAATATTCCATTAGAAAAAAATTCTTCTTCTTGAATAAAAAAAAGTTGATACTTATTTTAATTTTGTTTATTAATAATAATGAATATTTTGTTAATTTGAAAATATTGTTAATTGTTTTTAATAATTTTAATAAATTGTCGTTTAAAATATTGTTTATATTAATTGTTTTTCATTCATTTTATTGTTTATTTTTAAAATTGACTTTTTATACATTTTTCACATTTTGTTTTATTTTTTAGTTTATTGTTTGTTTAATAATAATATTAATGGGTCGCGAAATCAGTGCCTTTTGTGTCCCTAAGAAATAATCAAACATAGATTTAATATAACAACAAATAAATGTGCATTTCAAAAACATAATGACATTTATTTATGCTTTCATCAATATTACATAAAAAAGTAAGTTAAATATTATTTTAAATAATTGAAATACCATTATTCTATGGGTAAGGTTGGCCCGTCCCTCACTATGATTTTTCTTTTTCAGCAGGACTTTTAATTTGCAAAATGAAGGCAAAATGATATAAAAATCACATTTGCACATTGTTCTAAATATAGTCTCATTGTTAAGCAATGTTTTTGGCATAAGTATGCATTTTCTCTATAAAATCACTTCTAGGAGGTTATATCATCTCTAAAACAGGATTCCAACACTTAAAACATAAGCATGTTTCTCTCACTCCACTATAATGTTCTATTTTTGATGATTTATGAGGCTTGGCTGAGGGGGAACATCATGCAATACTCTTACCATTTTTAAAATGTAAATTTAAACAATTATTTCTTACATTTGATATAATCAATATCTACAAGTAAAATCATTTCAAAGTGTACAATATGTGATTTTGTAAACTTGACTATTAGCTAGCAATTAGCAAATTTGTTTGAAATCGTCAAACCTGTTACTGTCAGTCTGTTACTTTTTAGAGTAACAGGTTTTGACGTGGGTAACAGGGATGACACAGATTAGGATTGACTCTGTTTTTAAAGATTGTCTTTGTAAAATTCGAAACATTTTAAAGGTACACTCAGTATATTATTGAGATAATGCCTATATCATTTAGTGGCGTATCTAGTAACGCTTGTATCGGTAATAGGGTTGACAGAAATACTAAAAATGAGGTAGAAAAATAGTCATAAAATAATAAATTACATAGCCTGAGATGGCACAATACAATTTCTTGTCATTTTAAGGTGTCTTCATTTCATGGATATTTAAAAATATATAAAATAAAATTATAATATATATATTATTATTATTATTTTTCCAAATGGAAAAGGCACCGATTTCGTGGAATGACCCTAATAAATCTTTAGAAAAAATATTGTTTGTATAAATTGTTTTTAATTTATTTACATTTTTTATTTAAATTATTTGATATACAGAAAATATTTTAAAGTGTTTGTAAAAAATATATATAGATATAATTATTGAATAATTGAATAAACAATCCTTACAGTAGTATCAGGCTGCAGCACCCAATCAGAATCCCACCATCTTAACTGAGATTCCCGTGATTTACTGGCTTGAAACTTTCATGTATGTAAGACTAAATGACAGACTCCTCATGAATCTATTTTCTGTGTTCCCTCTGTAGCCTGGTGCCTCCGTAATGAAGGAGTGAGTTCTGTTCTCCTGGGGACCTCCAACCCTGCACAGCTCACTGAGAACCTGGGGGCGATACAGGCAAGAGATTTATCAAAACATCTCAAACACACTCACGCACTGTGGAGTCGCTGCCATCCCGTAAACTCTGGTGGCCTGCTACAGCTCTGGGCTTTCATCTCTTAACACCTATCTTCTGAATCTCACATGGTTAATTTACATTTAAAATATCAAAAACAGGATACTGCTTGATGTTATTTTTATGTGCCGAGGCAAAATTGCACACACCGATAAGAGACCCAACTAAACCAGATTTAGTTAAAGATAAAGGTTTTATGTAGTTCTAGCTTTGGACTAGCATTTAGACAGTCTTTTTTTAGCTAGGTGGGTTCAAGATGACTTGACATCACTAAAAATAATTAGTAATTAGACCTAATCATGTGGATTACATTCTCGCTGACAGGTTCTTCCAAAGATCACCGCTCACGTGGCCTCGGACATCGACAAAATCCTGGGTAACCGTCCCCACAGTAAAAAGGACTACCATCACTAGGCCTTTTTGTGAACCTGTAAGCCTTGAGACTCAGGATCCCGTATCAGCCCTCTTGTGTCGGCGGGTGTGATTCTCACCGTTGCGCGTCTATGTCAACTTCTCCTGCAGAGAGCCATTGTTACTGTTACATTAGAAATGCTAAAATGTTATGCATGCTTCTGTTTGACCTAAACCTGAGCTCAACCTCGCATTAAGATCTCTGTGGAGACACACCTGCCTGTGAAGCACAGAAGCTCCCGGATTCCCTCGTCTGTGGGGTTTCGCATTCAGCCGTCATAACCCGTATGTGCCAAAGTGAACCTGGACTTGACCCTTGACCTCCAGACATCCATTCTGAATGATTACTGTCTATGAATCACTGTAGGGGAAATAAAGCAAGGAAAACACTGCATATTGCGCTGAGAATGTACAAACTATTAACTGTGACGTATGGCAGAACAGCATGTAGAGTTGAACTGTGTACACTGGTAAAAATGTATTGGATTAAAAAGCCATCAACAGCAAAGTGGGCTGTTATTGTGTTTAAATGTTCTCCAAAAAGTTCAACATCTTAAAACGACTGTTTGTGTGCGTTGCCTTTGTAAACCCTGCAATTTGTGTCATGTCTAACCTGTTCAATAATTTCTTACTTCTCCATTGTTTTAAATGTACATTATAAAAGAAACTTAGTTTGTTCAAATGCTTTTCCAGTGGTAGTCACACTGGTTAAAGATTTAAATGCTTGCTGCTGTATTTAGCAACTTTTGAACTGCTAAGCAGTACATACTTGAGTCCAGAGAGTGACAGAAATGCACAACTACAAATAGCAACTAGTTAATGTCCATGACAAATGGGGTCAAAATGTTTACAAATTTGATGAAAATGATAAAGCTGTTATTTAATGCATTGTGCAGAGTGCTTTTAACATTAAAATAAAAATGTGCATCTCCAGTTTATGGTGTTTTGTTATAAGCGTTTTTTTATTTAACTATTTTAAGCTATTTTGCTGGTTTAAAAGCTACTAAAAGTCACCTAGAAACAAAATAACCTGAAATGCGTGGGCTACAGTTATAAAAAGAAAAACAAAACATAACTAATTTAAAAGTAGAAGAACTAGGCCGTGACTGAACGGAAACATCTAGGCCACACAAAGCTGCTAAATCAGTGAATAACATAAACATTGCCTTTTCCATAGAGACTTGATGCAACGAGCCACGCCCACTTTGGTTCTCTATTGGATGTCCGCTCTGTCAGTTTCAAAATTCTGTTTTTTCATTGGCTCTTGTCTTCCCGTCAGCTTATTTCGATTCCATACGCGCCAAACATTGTAGGCTGTGACATACTTAACGCAAACACTTCGAATTAACTCGATTTATGGCTGTTAATAACGGAAAAACACTGATTGTTTTTTAAGCAAGGGTTTGTTTTGTTATTTATAATCGAGTTTAGCCGTCAAAAAAGAAAGAAGGAACAATCCCTCTCTCTGTCTCCAAGGCAGCAGACAGTAAACTGAAAGCACAGCAAGTGTGTTGTTGAAACGAGCAGCGTGGTGGGTGAGTCGCGCTCCTTATATTCATGATGTATTAGTTTGTAATGCGAGATACATGAGCTTTCTCGCTAGTCTCGAAAACAATAACGGCGTTGGTTGGAATCATATTTATGACTGTCCGCTTTGATTTAAAGCGCGTCGGCGATGTGGCTGACGCACGGCCGGAGGAGCAGCCCCAGGGGCGACAGTGTTTGTGTTGCTGATGAGGACTGCAGTATTAGCAGTATGATGAAGACTGACTCCTTCTGTATGAACCAGTCCTTCCCATCTGCACGCAACTGCACTCTCAACCGCATGGACGCATCAGGTAGGCCAGACAGCTTTACACCTGTGCCACAATGTGTGGAGACTTAAAAATAAAATAATAACGATAAAGTAGTAGTTCCACCACAGTGGATGTCTGTTGTTGTTGTTGTTGTTGTTGTTGTTGTTGCCGCCAAATGCTTTAAAAATATATATATTGAAAACATGGTTATTCAGCAGTGAGTTTCAAGTGTTTGCTGAAAGAGATTATTGCCCAAATCAGATGATAATTTTGGTCACCCTCATTTTGCTCAAAACGTGTATGCCTTTATTTGGAAGACAAAAAATATATATAAGACAGAATGAAGGCCTCAGTCACCATTCATTTTTACTGTGTGGAGAAAAAACAACAACAACAAAAAACATTATTGTTCATAAGTGTGGGCTTGGAATATTTTTAAAAATATGTTCATGTGTTATTAATATTTAAAAAAAAATAGTATTATTATAGTAAATAGTACTATTATTGTGAAATAATATTGAAATAAAAAATTTGTTTTTAATTTTTAATAGATTTTAAATGTAATGTATTCCTGTGATTGCAAAGCTTGTGATTTGTTGTTCATTTCTTATCAAAGTTAAAAACAATTGTTAATATTAATATTATTATTAATAGTACTGTTGTGAAATAATATTGCAATTTAAAATGTTTGCTATTATAATATATTTAAAAAGTTATTTATTCCTGTGATGGCAAAGTTTACAATTTGTTACTGATTTCTTATAAATGTTGAAAACAATTGTTAATATTAATATTTTTTTAAATGGTACTATTGTGAAATAATATTGCAATTAAAAAAATATATTTTAATATATTTTAAAAATAATTTATTCCAACTCTGACTGCAAAGCTTGCAATTTCTATACATTTCTTGTCTGTCTTAAACAATTGTTAATATTAATATTTTTGTGGAAACTGTGATGATTTTTTTTTTCAGGGTTCTTTTCAAATAAAATAAATATTTTTTTGCAACTTTTAAAAACTTTTTTAACATTTATTTATCAATTTGATAAATAGAAAGAACAGCATTTGTTTGAAATAGTTTTTTACTATAATTTTTTACTGTCATGTTTAGTCAAATTAATGCATCCTTTCTAAGTAAAATATTAATTTAAAATGAAAACAGTCTTACTGACCCCAAACTATTTGGAGGAGTCATATAAGACTGAATGACAGCCTCAGTCACCATTTATTTTCACTGTGTGGGAAATAAACACTGTTGTTCATAAGTATGGGGTTGGAATTTATTATTATAATTTTTTTTTAATGTGTTTATGTATTAGTATTTTTATTTATTTTTTTAATGGCACTATTGTGAAATATTAAAAAATGTTTTAAAAGTAATTTATTCCTGTGTTGGCAAAACGTACAGTTTGCTATGTATTTTTTTTATCAGTGTTGAAAACAATTGTTAATATTAATATTTTTAAATAGTACTATTATGAAATTATATTGCAATTCAAAAATGTTTTCTATTTTAATATATATTAAAAGTAATTTATTCCTGTACCAGCGAAGCTTGCAATTTGCTATACATTTCTTATCAATGCTGAAAACAATTGTTAATAGTAATATCTTTGTGTAAACTGCAATAATTTTTTCAGGTTCAGGGTGTAGCTTTTAAAAACTAACTTTTTAACATTTATTTATACATTTGATGAATAGAAATTTTTAAAAAGAACAGCATTTATTTAGTTTGAAATAGATTTTTAAAATAAATTTCTTTGCTGTCATGTTTTATCAAATTAATGCATCCTTTCTAAATAATAATAATAATAATAATAATAATAATAATTTTAAAAAATTGACCTCAGACTTTTGAACGGTATTTTACATTGGTTTGGAAAAGAATGGTGAGAAGTAAATTTATAGAATATTAATTTTTACTCTATTTACTTTCCAAAAGGTGATTCTCATGTTGGTTCATCAGTGGCGATGAGGAATCTTCAGATCTCTGATCTGCATTGCTTCAACCCTGTGTCTCCGTCATCAACTCATGGGTCTCCAGTGTTGGAAAGCTCTCTGCTCAGACAGCTGATGTGTACCGCTCCAGAGAAGAGAGGCACGGCTCTCACCATCAACCCTATTAAAGCTGTCCTGTCCATTAACTGCACCACATTACAGGTAACAGGCGATTGTTCTCGTCAAAGCTCTTTTTTGATTAAGCAATGGCCACATTACACTGTTATTTTGGCAGAAAGGATTCTTCACCTGGACTTTTTTGCCTGCACATCTATTCATTGAACTGTTGAGGTATTATAAAGGATTTCTATTATTTATTGATGTTATCTCTTTTTGCAAGGTTTTGGATGCAAATGAACATGCTTGTAAGCTGTTTGAGTGTGCATACAGTGATTTGATTGGCCGGAAGCTGACTTCTCTCCTAAAAGCCAGTCAGACACTAGAGGAAGTCCTGAAGGAGGAGACTCTGGATTCTGATGGGAACCTGGTTGCTATTTCTGCCAAAGTGGTATGAAACACTGCGGTTAATTAAATAACAATTCACTTAGCTGTCACTAAATTATTTTCAGTGAATATTTAATTTCTTCCACACTGCATGCTTTGTCCATGGCTCTGATCTCTGCTTTCCTGTGCTGGATGTGAGCATCATTAATTAAAGCACGGCTCTGGCTCATTCTCTCCACAGGTGAGTGCAGTGAGTTTGACAGGAGCTGAGTTTCCTGTGTCAGTGTGGCTCCAGATACCCGAGCAGCGGCAGCAGATCTTAGAGCTCCTGCTGGAGCGAGTGGAGAGAATCACAGCACATGTGACGTTCACTCAAAATGTGAGACTCATTCCCTGTGCACTGAAAGTTAAGCATTTGTAAGCAGTGTTGGGGAAGGTTACTTTTAGAAGTAATGCATTACAATATTGAATTTGATAATCAAAGCTCGAAGCTACAAATAATATTTGTATTGTTTACTATTTAATTATTGCAGATTTGCATCATGCTCTCAGTTTGGAGTTCATTGTTTTTTATTCATTTGGAGCAGTACTGAATCTGTTTTTGTGCGAGTGAGATGAGTAAATACATGTTCACATTTAGTCTAGAAGTACAGTAACCATGCACGCACAACGATTCTGCACTTACTCACGATTTCTCTCAATATTGGGAAAGGACAAGTAACTGGCGTTACTTATTTGAAAAAGTAACTCAGATATTTTCTTATAAATTAAAAAGTATGTTACTTTACTAGTTGCTTGAAAAAAGTAATCTGATTAGGTAACTCGCATTACTTGTAATGTGTTACCCCCAACACTGTTTGTAAGTGTAATTTGATTACTATAAGTTTATATTGATATTATACTATAAAAATCAACAGAATTAACTGTTGATTTTAAAAGTTTGGGGTCAGTAAGATCAGTATATTAGAATGATTTCTGAAGGATCATGTGACACTGAAGACTGGAGTAATGGCTGCTAAAAAAATTGCTTTTCTGTTACAGGAATAAATTAAATTTTATAATATATTAGTATAGAAAACAGTTTTTTTATGTTGTAATAATATTTCCCTTTTTTTTTATTGCATTTTTTTTATCAAATGCAGCCTTGGTGAGCATAAGAGACTTTTCAGAATAAATAAATGAATTGTACAGACCCCAAACTTATAAACAGATGTGTACCTTTAAAGAAAATTGTTGTGTAAAACGGTTGCTCAGTGTGCTAGAAAAGTATTAGCTCCCCCTTCTGTTTCCTCAGGGTGGAATCCTCAGTTGTGACGCCACTTTTGCCCATTTGTACGGATGCCACTCTGCTGAGGAGATGACTGGACTGTCAATTATGTCTCTGATGCCATCACTACAAATCCCCTTTAATTGCAGGACAACTCCAAAGGTCTCAAAGTCTCTAAAAAATCTTTAGGGAAATATTTGGCATTTTTGCAACTTTGTTTGGTCATACTAGTGGTACAGGAATTACCATGAAAATTACTGACCGGTTTTGAATTAGCCTTTATATTTATGTCTTTATTTTTTCTATTTTAATTAGTTTCATTTTCATTTTTTTTAACCCTATAACGGGATAGTTCACCCAAAAAATGAAAATTCTGTCATTAATTACTCACCCTCATGTCGTTCCAAACCCATAAGACCATCGTTCATCTTCAGAACACAAATTAGGATATTTTTGATGAAATCCAACAGCTTTCTGACTCTGCATAGACAGCAATGTAACTGAAATGTTCCCAGGCCCAGAAACATAGGAACATTGGTAAAACAGTCCATGTGACATCAGTGGTTCAACCGTGATTTTGCAAAGCTACAAGAATGTGTTTTGTGTGTAAAGAAAAGAAAAATAACAAAGGTCTTACAGGTTTGGAATGACATGAGGGTGAGAAATTAATGACTTTTTGGGTGAACTGTCCCTTTAATGATTTTAGTGTTTCAACTCATTATTTCGGGCAACATTTTTAAATTTATGTGGGTAATATTTATAATTTGGCTTTATTTCAGTCTACTAATGTATATAATAGTTTTAGTTTCTAATAACAACTCAACTGTGCACCTTCATACTTGTTTCTTTACCTTTGTATCTCAGGTGTTGCGTGTTCAGAGATTGCGTGTGCAAGCCAGGTCTGGTTTGGTGGTGCCAGCATGTGTCCGTCTGCAGGCCGCTGTGTCCTGTGGAAGATCACCATTGCGGATGAATGGATCAGCACATTCTGGACCTTCTGATAGTTCGCTCATAAGCTCTCAGCAGACCAACCAAACTCCTCCTGGTTAGTCCTCACTCTTTCACTGCAGAGCATGCAATTTTATAACTGATAGTTGCTTCAGCAAACTGAAGTCACAAACACAGTTACCCATCAAAAATAAAATAAAAATGCAGATTTCCTAAAAGTGAATCAGATTTCTGTATCTGTGGGGATTTATTCATAGCCTAGAGCTGCTGGTTAAAGGAAATCTATATTTTCATTGTGCTTCTTGTTGGTACTTGTCCAATCTAATTAACTAAGTTCCTCATGAATTAAATTAGACATAATGCATGTAAATTGCCATTGATTTCAGTGTGATCAATGCAGTGCACTCTTGTCCTGTAGGTGGTAAATCAGGTGAGGGCGGTGTCCTGTCTCCCAGCGCAGGTGTGCTGTACTCTGGGTCTGTCTGTGTGTTTGCTCCCAGTAGCTGCCTCCTGACGCTTCTGCCTGATGGCACCATTCACAGTCTCAACAACCCCATCAGCTCTCTGCTGCTTGGATACAATGGCAATCAGCTGCTCGGAAAGGTATAGATGCTATAAAACATTCCCTTTATGTCAGGATTTGTGTTAGGCAGGTATAACTCTCTTTTATCCAGCTCACGAGCACTAGTTTACATGCTAACAGCAGGCCTGTGCATCTGTTTTTAGAATGTCACATACTTAATACCAGCGTTTTATGAGCGAGTTCGTGCTGCTGACCGAAGCGACCACCCTACATCTCATCCACACAACACATCCAGCCCCTCTGACAGTTGCACAGGTACAGAGATGTGATGCGCCGTAAGGATATATACAAACAAGCTTGTGATGCTGTGCTAAAATCTCCTCACTTCCTGTCTGCCTGCTTCTCAGACCCCTGTAGATGTTCTGCTAGTGCTAACCGTCCCCCTGCCGATGTTCTAAGTCTTTCTACTGACATGCTCTCAACTAAGGAAGATCAACAGGAGACGTGTAGTGAGTTTCTTCTATTATTGCTGCACAATTTTATATGATATTATATTATATTATATTATATTGCACTTTATTTATTAAATTTATTCATTTATTTAATTTTTGTTGTATTTATTTTAGTAGTTATTTTATTTGTCTTTATTCATTATATATTAACCAGTGGTTTTGCTCTGATTGAATGATATGTGCAGATGCAAACACAGTGCTTGCTGGTGACAGTGTGATGGTGCATCTAGCCATGCGTAGGAGAGTGGGTCTTGGGAAAGGAAAGAGGATCTTCACTGGGACAAGCGCCAAACTGGAGAAGGAGAACAACGTCCTATCAACCATGACCTCACCTGCTGTCACCTCCACACCACTTAATGAGTTAGATACACCACTAAATCCTCTGATTTCATTTTTGTTCCCCTTTGTTTGTTGATGAGCACAGTGTTTTTTGTTTAATGATTTATGTCCAGGTTTATATATATATATATAAAACATCAAGTATTTTGTATGCAAAGGAAACATACTTACTTTCGTACTTAAGTAATTTATTTATTTTATTTATTTATATATTCATTAATTTCCTCACAGATTATTAAAAATCATAATGGTTTTCTTATTTAAATAATAAATTATTAAATAATATTTTAAAATGTGCAGCATTAGCTGCTTGTAATTATTGCAGTTTAATTATTGTAAATTAGTGGGCATGTATTCCCACTTAACCCCAAAATATGTCTTTCTGTTCATTAAAAACACTCTATAGCAGTGCTATTTTAGTATCATTGAGATGCTATTATAGTTTAGTAATATTTTGAAACGTTTTTTTTCACATTTTGGTTAAATTAAATTTTATTCATTGGTAATATTTGTTGTTTTTGGTTTTGTTGTCTTAATTTTTATATTAAATTTTGTTGTATTTATTTTAGTATATAAACTAGGGATGCACAATACTGGATTTTTGCCGATATCTGATATGCCGATATTTTTCAACTCATTTTGGCCGATAGCCGATGCTGACCACCAAGTCTCTCCTGTGCAGAAATAAGCTAATTATTTTTTAATTTTAGTTGGTTTTTAATAAGAACTTATTTGTTAGAATTGAATAAATAATAATAAAGTTATATTATAATGACAGTATATTGAAACTTGAAAGTAACTATAAATAAACTGCATCAATCGCTGCTTTTTTTTTTTCCAGAAAAATGCCGTGAAAACCTTAACATTTTATTTTAAGATTTAACATTTGTAGATGGTCTAAAGCAAAAGAGTTAAGGTTAACAATTAGAGTAAAAGTTCATAAGCTCAACATTTGTTTAAAAAAATGTAACATTACACATTTATGAATATATTTTCTGTAAGTGCATTCTCAGCATCGGCAAGACATATCAGCATAATTTTTCACATCGGGCAGATGCCGATTTACATATCTGATGTTCAGATATCGGTCCAATAATATCATGCATCCCTAATATAAACTAAATATTAATAAATGTTTCCCTGGCAATATAGATGTTACAAAAAAGATTGTCGGATTGTCATTATTTGTCTTAATTTTCTCTGTTGTCATCAGGTTGGATGACACTACAGAGCTTTGTGAGCAGGTTGTAGATGTGACTGCTCAAGTATCTGAGTCCGACTCCGCCAACTCCACCACCGCACTTCTACAGACCTTTGCTCTGGTGGAGTCCCTGGAAGTCCACAAGACCTGCCTCCCCACTACTATCCCTGCTCATTGTGGCCCATCAGAGCAGCTGTTTGCTGGGCGAGATGCCTCAAATGCCCTGAACTCAGACTGTAAAGATGTTCCAGGAAAGTCCTGTGATTCTGAACCACATTCAAAACCAAACACACAGCTCTGCCAGTGTTCTGAGCAAGCCAAGCTTCAAGATTCCAGCTTTGAGGTGATTTCCCTGGGCAGTGGGTCATCGTCTGGGTTCTGCGAGCGGCTTGTGGGCGGTTCTGGTCCTGAAAAGTTAGATGAGTCTCAGCAGGGACATCAGCTAGCAGAATCAGGCAGCACCTTTCTGGATTTAAATTCAAATGGAGATGTCATCGTTCATGCCATGGCAGAGATGGACCTGAATGACAGTGTTGAGATCCCAAACGCCTCTGTAGATCTTAACCATTCACTCACCTCATGTGATACCGCTGAGCTCTTGCGTACCCCTTCACCCTACGTTGTGGAATCTGACCCTGACGCAGAAGCTCAGAGCTGCCCAGAGCAAGAGACAACACAAAAACGTGCCCCATCACCACAAGAAGAGCAAACAAGCCCTCAGCAGAAGACTTTAGAGCAACTGCCAAAAAATCATCTTAAAGTTCAGGAACAGTGGAATTCCTTTTCAGAACATGCTGTCGGCCGTGTTCTGGATCTCCAGAGGGGTGGAATTTTGTTGGCAGGTGACACTCCTGCCACCTCCACTCCGAAGAAGGTCAAGGCAAACTCTTCCATTCCAGAGGGCAGGATTCATGTGACCTGCTACAACAGAGATGGAACACCAATCGGTATGTCGACTGTCCTTCTAATTGTAATTATACTAGGGTCTATTAATGACCAAGTTGTATCAGATAAGGAATGGTTAATAAACGGTTTGTAAAAGGTGCTTAAAATGCTTGAAGTGCTTGATTTTTACCTTTTGAAATTTAAGGCCTGGAAAACTTGAAAATAACAATATTCCAGAAGAGGTACTTGAAAAGTGCTTCATAAGCACATATCTTTTCACACAATTAAAAAAAAGTCATACCTTTTTTCGCTTATTTCAGTTAATTTCATCAAACTAGCAAGCTAAGCCAGTAGTAGTACTGACAATGTTGCGTAAACGTGGCTGACGACATGAAAAGAGAATCAGATCGTGACTCGTGACTTTGATCAGTCATTTCGAGCAATTCACAAAAAAAAAAAAAAAAAAGGATAAAATCAAAAGAGACATTAATATTTGATCTGATATCACTTGTAATGATTTTAAAAAACACGTAGTGATGGGTGAAATGGAGCTTTTCGAAACTATGAATCAGTTAAACTATTGCGTTGCAAAATGATTCACTGTTTCATAGAGCTCCAATCGGATTACATATCACAAATCTTTGTTTCAGATAGGGACTTTCAAATTGCGAATCATTTGGTTTCGATCGGGAGCAGATTTTGTGAATCATTTGATTCAGATTGGGATTTCGAAGCGTGTACTGCTAATCATTTGATTTAGATTGTAACGGGTTTGTGAATCATTTCGCAAATTGAATGATTCAAATCAAATGATTCACGATGTGAAGTCCTGATCTAATGATTTGCGATATGCAAAGTTCTGTTCTAAGTCAAATTGTTTACGATTGTGCACTCCAATCCTGTTCTGAAATGATAGTTTGCGAATCATTATTCAGAATAGTACTTTGGTGTGGGTTTGCGGATCATTTGATTAAACCAAATCAAGTGATTTCAGTCATTTAAGCTGGAACAACTCCGATTAATTCAAATTCATGTCTTTGATCATTCACTAAAAGCCAGATTACATTAAAGAGTCATTCATTTTCCAATTTTGGCATTGTTTGTAATGATTTTAAAAGCATGTATAGTGATGTATGTGAAACAGACCTTTTCGAAACTCTAAATCAGTTAAATCAGTGCGTCACAAAATTTCTCACTCTTTCGAAGCGCTCCAATTAAATCACGAATCATTTGTTTAAGACTGGGACTTCAAATCGCATATTGCAAATTATTTGATTCAGAAAAGGACTTTGGAGTGCGTTTTGTAAATCATGTGATTTAGATCAGAACAAGTTCGTGAATCATTTTGCGATAATTCAGATCATAATTCATATTAAATGACTCGCGATACACGATTCAAATACTCAAAGTTCCGATCTAAGTCAAATGATTCGCGATCCGGCGCTCGAGTCCTGATCTGAAATGATGATTCATGAATCATTTTTCAGATCGTTACTTCGGAGCATGAATTGTGTGCTCATGGAATGATATGGCGAATCATTTGTTTCAGATCAGCATTTCAGAGCAGAATCTTTTCAGTTTTTTTTTTTTTTTTTTTTTCTTAAAACGGGGCTGTGCAAAAAAAAGGATGTGATTGTCATGCGCATCTTGTTAGTAATGCCAGTTCTGTTATTAGTTGTAAATCTCCATCACGTGCTGTCAGATGGAGCAGCATTTACTACACAGCCATAGTTCACTGACAAACTACGCAATATCGAGTTCAAAATCAGAGGTAATACATATCCCTAATATGGACACTTCTATATTTTGCAAAATATCTTTGTTCCATAGATGAAAAATTTTGCAACAACACGACTGCAGTCAAATGACAGGATGATAATTTTGCTTGAACTATCCCTAGGTACGGTAATCCACCAGTGAGATAATAAAATAATTTAAACTCCAAATCAACATTTCATATCCATCTATTTATTTGGCAAGTAGTCGTGCAATAAGCGGGACATGGTAGTCATTATCGCAAAATAAACCCCTTTAGGGTAATCCGAGACCCTTGTCTTGGTTTATTTTGTGATAATGACTGTACGTTATCTCTTACTGTACTTCATTTTTCCATTTCAAACTGTGTACTCTTTCTGTATGCCAAGTCTGAAAAGCGCCTTCCATCTTTTCTACTGTACATTTATGATGTTTCAGTGCATGAATACAACTGATAAAGTGGCCATTTTCACCGTCTCTTTCTCACTCTGTTTAGAGGTGCAGTGTGATGTGCGCTGGGTGTCTCTGTCCAGCGGCAGCTCTCTGGTCTGTTTATGGATCAGTGGGAGTCATCTCCTCCTCCACCACCAGGAGGCGCTACAGAGTACAATGTCTCCCACAGTGAGGACAGGAGCCCCAGAGCAGGAGGCCTTTGCTTGCAGCCTTGCTGAGGTGATCTGCCTGAATACTTCAAAACTAAGTTTTTTAAAGGGATGGTCCGAATATATTGTTTCAAACGTGTTCATTTCTATCTTCTGTAGAACACAAAAGATGATATTTTGAAGAATAAAACCAAACAGTTGATCACCTGTTGATTTCCACTGTGTGGACAAAAAATGCAAAGGAAATCAATAGGAACCGAAGTTGTTTGGTTACCAGCATTCTTCAAAATATCTCCTATTGAGCTCCTCAGAAGAAATTAAATCATACATTCAAAGTGGACTATAATTTTTTTTTTTTATATCTGCATTTACGATAAAGCAGCAAATAAAGCTGCAGTCTTTCTTTCTTCCTCATTTAGGCAGTTCATTCAGATGCCTTGCGGTCCTCTGTGGACTTGGATCAGTCCGGAGCATGCACGGGTTACTTTGAAGAAGGCTATCGTCCGCTGCGCTCCATTGGAAAAGGAGCCTTCGGCTTTGTCTGGCTCGCTGCAAGACGGCTAGACGGACAGGAAGTCAGTGACACTCTCTCTGCACTCACTGCTGTTCATACACTCATATTCTTCCGGCTGTGAGATAACTCAATAACAATGACGTCAGTTGTTCAAACCTTGGTCAGGGTTCTTAACAGACGATGTTTACATACTGAGTCAGTGTCATTGCTGTAGGGTGTTTCCAGTCTTTTATGGACAATTATATGAGCTGGTGAAGAGATGTTGAATTTATTAGCTCTCACTTCAATTTCAGGTGGTTGTGAAGTTCATTAGGAAAAGTGCAGTGGTGAGTGAATGCTGGGTGGATGATCCCAAGCTGGGTCGGGTCACTCAAGAAGTCGCTATTCTGGCCCGTCTGCAACACCCCAATATTGTGAAGGTACACTCAGAGAACTGTTTGATTGTATGTTAAAGGTGCCATAGAATGGAAAACTGTATTTACCTTGGCAAAGTTGAATAATAACACTTCTGTACATGGAAATGCAGTACCGTGAGCTTCAAACACCATCGTTTCCTCATCCTTATGTAAATCTTGTTTGTGCAAAAGACCACTTAAAAAGAGGTGACTCCCAACATAAAACGAACTGTAACGTTATAGTCAGGATCATTAATAGTTACGCCCCCAGCATTTGCATATACCAGAAACAAGTGAAAATGGCAGATTATGGAGATAAATGTTAAGTTCCAGGCTGTGCAGGGGATGTGATGTGCAGGGATGGGTTGGTGTCTGTATTCAGAAAGGAACAGAAAACAAAGCAAGCTTTCTAATAAAATAACGTGATGACTCAGGATGATGACGAATGATTTACAAATCCTGAGCAGTACTGACAAGCATCTGAAATTTTAAAATGTGTGGTAAATACTGCCGCTGTAGTATACACAGAGCATGTGCGATCGCAAATCTTGAAAGTAAAAAGTGAGCATTCAAATGGACATGTAAAACCATTTCTGGAGAATTTTTGCCCTTACCTAAGCCACATACCTTCTATGTAGATATCAGAGAGCAATTTAAAATATTGTACCAATGCATTCTATGGCACCTTTAAATGTAAAAAAAAAAAAAAAAACCTTGTATCTCATTTTACTTTACATTTCTCATTGCACTGCAATGCAAATGTTTGGAGTCAAGGATGTGTGGTGGTGTTTTTTTGTTTGTTTTTTTTTCAGGTGCTAGAGGTGTTTGAGAATGAGAGATTCTTCCAAATGGTGATGCAGAAACATGGAGATGGTTTAGACCTGTTCGAGTTTATCGACATGCAGCCGAGACTGGATGAGCCTCTAGCAAGCTACATCTTCAGACAGGTGAGAAACAGGCTGTGAGAAATGTTTCACAGAGAAGTTGTTGTAATTGGATCACTTGTTCCTGATATGTCCTATGTGTGTGTATGCAGTTGGTAGCCGCAGTGAGTTACCTGCGTGGCAAAAGACTGCTCCACAGGGACATAAAGGATGAAAATATCATTATAGACTCTAAATTCCACATCCGGCTGATCGACTTTGGCTCTGCTGCCCTGCTGGAACCTGGAAAGCTTTTCTACACGTTCTGTGGCACTCTGGAGTACTGCTCACCAGAAGTGCTTCAGGGAAACCCGTACGTACTGAAACATCACACAGCCCATCTCAGTTCCATCTGAGCTTGATAAAGACAGAATACAAGATAGAATCAGGTAGTTAAAGGGTTAGTTTACCCAAAAATGAAAATTCTGTCATTACTCACCCTCAAGTCGTTCCAAACCCGTAAGACCTTCATTCATCTTCAGAACACAAATTAAGATGTTTTTGATTCTTTCTGATCATATATAGACAGCAACACAATTACCATGTTCAAGGCCCAGAATGAGTAAGGATATTGTTAAAGGGGTCATCAGATGCAGAGTTCACTTTTACATGTTGTTTGAACATTAATGTGTGTTGGCAGTGTATGTACACATCTGCCCTAAAACGATAAAAATCCATGCAGTGGTTTTTAATTAATCTGTAAAAATAATATCGCCTTTATTAAATCGAGCCATTCTCAGATGCCTGTCGGTGTGGTGTCACACCAACAGAGGCTGCTCCCACAATAGTTGATTAAAATGAGCTTCTTACCTCATACCTGCCCTAAATCAGCTGTAACAGTCCGACCTCCATTGTTTCGATGCTGAAGCTGTAAGTTAGACAAGAATATCTCTGATTGAGCAATTGAGGTGTTGTGTTGCTGGATGTGATAATGAACATAGTGGTCATCATTTACTCCCGACATCTGAGGCGCTGAAGATGTGGTGGATTACGTTTTTTGTGAAGGGAATGCGCTTCCCGATCTACATAAATGTGTCTGTGCTTTTATTCCATGGCTTCCATAGACTGCTACTTTGCAAACACCGAATTGGTCTCTACAGTCTTGCATAAATGCCTATATATATACATTCATCTGCTTATAAAGCATTATGCTTGTGTTTAAAGGTTAAATATGATACTTCAAGCTCCTTATTTATTTATTTTTTGTATGTAGGTATGAGGGTCCAGAGCTGGAGATGTGGTCTCTAGGAGTGCTCTTATACACCTTACTCTTCAGTGAAAACCCGTTTTGCAGTGTGGAGGAAACCCTGCAGGCCCGACTCAACCCTCCATGCCAGATATCCACAGGTTTGAAGCTCTGCTTCATCACAGCTATAAAGACGTCACAGCCAGCATGACTAATTTGGTTTACTTCAGGGTTTCTGTGGGTCTTAAAGTGTATCAATTCTCCCTTCCACAAATGAAATGAATGAGTTAAAAAGGTCTTAAATCAGAGCAGAAAGTCTGCAATTCAAACATTCTTAAATCAGGATATACAGTTGAGGTCAAAAGTTTTTGTACACCTGGCAGAATCTGCAAAATGTTAATTATTTTACCAAAATAAGAGGGATCATACAAATTGCATTTTACTTTTTATTTAGCACTGACCTGAATAAGATATTTCATGTTAAATACATTTACATGTAGGCAATAAGAAAAAATAAAAGTTCAAAACCCTGTTCAAAAGTTTACGTACAAAACTTTTTGAATTTGAAGATCAGGGTAAATGTAACTTATTTAGTCTTCTGGGAAACATGTAAGTATCTTCTGTAGCTTCTGAAGGGCAGTACTAAATGAAAAAGTTATGATATTTAGGCAAAATAAGAAAAATGTACACATCTTCATTCTGTTCAAAAGTTTTCACCCCCAGTCCTTAATGCATCATTTTTCCTTCTGGAGCATCAGTGAGTGTGTGAACCTCCTGCAATAGTTGCATATGAGTCCCTCAGTTGTTCACAGTGTGAAAAGATGGATCTCAAAATCATACAGTCATTGTTGGAAAGGGTTCAAATACACAAAGCTAACAAAACAGTATTAAGAATTCAATTCAACTGTATTTGTATAGCGCTTTTTACGATACATATCCTTGCAAAGCAACTTTACACCAAATTAAAGTTTTTACAATATATTTAGTAGTAGCTTACTAAAGGTGACTGTGTCAAGTTGATGTACATAGGGCAGAGATTTATGGTAAAGATCAATTAATGACGTAATCAAACAGACAAAAAACACCA
This sequence comes from Labeo catla, assembly GCA_012976165.1. Taxonomy (NCBI): domain Eukaryota; kingdom Metazoa; phylum Chordata; class Actinopteri; order Cypriniformes; family Cyprinidae; genus Labeo; species Labeo catla. The sequence goes on from VONZ01000042.1 coordinate 1,668,631, forward strand.
TTAGTTAAGAGTCAAGTGTATGTTAACTTTTAAACTCGGTCATTTTTATAAATTCAACTATTATTTTCTCTTGTGACTATATGTAAACATCTTTTATTTGAAATATCTTGTTCAGGTCAGTACTATAAAAAAAAAAACATGAATTTCATATAATCCCCCTTATTTTTGTCAAATAACTAACATTTTGCAGATTCTGCAAGGTGTATGTAAACTTTTGACTTCAACTGTATTTACATGAGATGCAAAATGAAGATATGTTTACGCAAACTGATTTTACACTTATAGGAAGCAGTATCTATTAAGCATGCTTCAAGGCTTGTTTCCCTTTACATTAAGTTGATTTTTCTGAGCCCAATGGCAGATATGTATCATTTTAATCATAAATGGGGTTTTTTAACACTTCCTCGGAATATAAGATTTTGGACATTACTTGTAATAAAACCTGTAAAAACCCCATTTATTACTGTTGAATCTGTCACTTTGTTCTTGTTTTAGAGTTGTTTGCACTGTTGGCTGGTCTTTTGCACCCAGTGGTTAATCAAAGAATGACTCTAGAGGAGCTCTTGGAGTCGCACTGGATACAGCAACCCATAAATCTAGCAGAGTACTCATGGGGAGAGGTCTTCCCCTCCAGCAACGGTAAGCGAATTGGTGTTAGGTTATTTCATACTGTGACCATTTATGCTTTCATCCACCTTAAAAATATATATTAATATTCAACTCAAACACGTTCATATATCATATGATTTCATCTCAGAATCCACAGAACATGCAGAGTCCAACTCGTGTGTGAACCGGGCAGATATCCGCTACCTGGACCCTGAAAACAATCTGAGTACGTCCGAGGACACTCCTCTAGAAGAGGAAGATGAGGAGGATGAGGAGCAGAGAAGAACAATGGCGGCACTGCAGTCTGAGCTGCTGAAATACCTCACCGACGAGTGAGGAACTGTTGTGAAAGAAACACTAATGTGTTCTGCTCAACTAATTATGACATGACATCTAATGTCACCATGAGCACTAATGCACAATCTCTGCAGAACGGTCCGTCCACCTGCTGTTGTCCCTGCCGTTGTCCTCCCTGATGATACCAGTCCGTCCAAAGAGCAAAAGGAAACCGTGACTGGGAATGGAAGTCACCTGTGTTGCTAAGAAACAGCTTTATCTCTGTGTTTGGTGAAGGAATAGGAGTGTTTTTTATCAATGTGGTGTTTTTCACCTTTCATGGTGTTTTTAAAACAAAGTATTCTGAGATGTAGAAAGTTGTTGCTGTTCACACAAGGATTGTCCTGTTAAAACATATAAGACACATGCACTAGACCTGGATGAGGGTCATCTGAGCTTTAAGATGTGTTATTGGGCCTTTAGAGCTTTAAAAGAATTTTAGGTTGATTTTTAACTTTTTAAATTATGAATATTTTAATTATTTTTTAACATTTCAATATTTATCCTATGAATAAATTGTTATTGGTTTAATTTCAGTTTGCTTTTGGCAACTCTGATTTCCTTTCAGGCTTTGTAAAGCCTCTATTAAATGTTAATGCATTTCTTCAATAAAATATTAGCAGCTTATGTTCATTTTTGTTTCGTCTTCCGTTCAAGCATCCGGAACTTTTAAGCTGTGACTGTTGTTTCAGTCCGGGTGTATTTTGACGCGGCACAGACATGGGTACACATGTGTGCAGAAAACAGGTAAGGACGAAGCGATAAAAGAAAATATTACAGACGATATCGTAGAATTGGACACTAGATTAAATGTTCAACCACTACCTTAAAAATATCGCACTTGGTGTCTTTGTAAAAAGCGGTTTCTCTGATTGCTAGTGGTAATCACCGTAAGGCTCAGTTGTGATGAATCGCATAATGAAAAAAAAGCTTATTTATGTGACTGCTAGAGAATCTGAATCTCCTAAAACATTTGATAAAACTAAGACTAATTTTGCAAGAAACAACAGCTGCCTCAATGAATGGAACTGCAAGGTCACCGGTGTTCATACTGAATTTAAAACGATGCTCTAATTGTTGTTTCATCATTATACGTTAATTTTTTAGGGTAACAACGTGACACAAAAGCTAAAAGGTTATTGAGATTTGTTTATAGCCCCTCAAATAGTTACAGCATCATCGTTTCAACATATAACGTTATACATAATGGAGACTGGGGCTTGTCATATTACTAGTTTTCCGTAGCAAACACCGTCTTCTGTCTTCAAAATGAAAATTCCAGTTTCATATTTTTGTACTAGCTATTGGGTGAACACATTTTGCATTTTTTTCCTATTTCTATTTTTATTTAATCATTTAGTAATGTTTTTATCCAAAGCGACTTAAAAATAAGGAAAATAGAAGCAATCTTTTATTTTTAATAAAGAAAATAAGAATTAGAAAGAACTAGAAATAGAACAGAGCTAGTGTTAGAGGGTCAAGTTGTTATATTTTATGTTAATATAGTATAAATATAAAAAATATTTTCACATCGTTTGAGCCCTCCAAACGCTTTCGGAGCGGTTCGTTTTCATACGCCTCTTCAATCGGCCATATTGGCGGCACTGACATCAACAATGCCGCTGAACCGAACGAAACTCACATATTTTGCTGATTATTGCCGCAGAAATCTACAATTATTGTCATGTTTTGGGCTCGGTCGGACTGGGAAAAACATTTGGAGTACTATGACTGCCAAAAGTTGCCAAATTACGCAGAAGAATACAAAAATACTTTCTGAGGCGTTTGTGGTTGGCCAAACTGAACAAGGATTTCCAGGGTAAGAATCTTGACAACATTAGTGTTTGTGCTTATTATTTCCTGTCAGGTAGGTGAAATATTAGGCTAATATCTTAATTAATACTGCTCGTACTTATCTTTACCACCTGTTAACTTTAGTTTGTCAAAATATTGCGCCCTTTCCTGCTTACTAAGTTTTTCTCTATATGATTTAGCAGTTTCCACACATTTTTTTCCATGGTTTAGACAGCATAAACTAGCAGAACAACATATTCAGTAGTACATCAACTGGGCAATCCATGCTGTTGTTTACATCTGAGTATCGCCAATATGGCCACCAGGGTTCGAAATTAACTTTTTTGATCACCAGCCAAAGCCAATCAGAATTTCCATTAGACAAATTTTTACGTGGTGAAAATAAGAGATTATGAATGCCACTGAATGAAAATTTGATCATTTTATTAACAGTGCATGAAAAACGCACAGAAAGTGCAATACACACAACAAACTATACAGTTATAAACTGTTATAAACTTAACTATACATCTTCATAATTTCCAAGTTGGATGGAAACACGGTTTTTATTTGAAGGCTCTCCTGGTGACTTCGAGCTTTCTCGTGGTCCTTCACTGCCTCGATTTTAAAATTACTGGTCCCCACCACGAAACAAGTTAGTTTTATTTTATTTTTTTCTTTCGTGTACTCACGGCAAATCTGACAAAACATGACCGCATTTTTACTATCAAACACTAGCCAATGACGACCTGTCTGCCATTTACAATTAAACTTCCTTCTCTTTGTTTCGCACGCTCTGTCAACATTTTCATCTTCTGCCTCCTTCCTCTTCTCACCTCTTCCTGATCCTGACGTCTGTCCTAACCACCGCAGCATTTTGATTTTAGCTTATTTCGCTGTCCAGCTCAGTCCTCTTTGCTCATCCGATATTTCCTATTTCTTGTTTGTATTTTCGCGCTCTTGTCGTCGTTGATTGGACCCGCAAACCGAAGCGTACAGTATCTGCGCGCTGCTGCCAAACTGCGGTCAAGCCAGCCGCGCCTTAACATACACGGTCAAGCCAGCCGCACTTTTTTTTTTTGCTTGCGCGTGTAATCGTGCACTTACGGTACGGGTACTGAGAGCAGGCAA